>MU763706.1:0-44470 GCA_026770625.1 Nicotiana glauca | reverse complement strand
TAATATATTAAAACTACCCTAGTTCCTGACCGTAGGATCAAAGATCCTCGACGGCCAGGATTAATTCCTATTAAAACGACGTCGCTTCATTACAAGGGGGCTGAACCGGGTTTCCTAAGGGGGGTTGGGCTAATTTGGCATGGATTTGGGGTTTGGGCTCGAGTTTGTGGCCCAAAACTGGTGGCCTGATTGCTCTTTCCTTCATTTCATTTTCTTTTTTGTTGGTTTTCCTCTATTTGTCTTTCTTTATTTATTTAAATTTTTGGATTTTATTAAGTACAAAATTAAAATATAGCCAAAACCTGATTTAATTCTAAAATTAGACTAATTAATTCTCAAAAATTAAACAAATCTTAATTTAAAAAGGAAACTTAAGACAAAATAAAAAATTTAAAGTAAAACAATATAAAGGACTATTTTTAATTGTTTTCTCTTATTTTCAATGTTGTTAATTAATCTAAAAATCTAGAATTGGGTTCTAAATGCAAGTATGCTATTTTGTAGTTTTTTTTATTTTTTATGACAACTAAAAATGCACACAAAAATGCAATTAATTCCCTAAAATTCAAATAATAAAAGAAAAATCCTAATTTTAAGAATTATATAGGAGTAATTTAAGCGAGGAAAAAATCACATGCTCACAGCTGCCCCTCTTTGCTCAAAGACACGAAGGGTTTTCGGGCAAAGATAAATGAGCGATCATGAGAGATTTTTTCCTGCTTAGCACTCCACGAGAAGCATTTTTGAAAACTGTCTGACCGAACTCTGCTTCAAAGATTACCTACATATCCTTGGCTATAAAGGAATCAGGTCAGTGTAGTTCTGGAAGGTTTGGTAGTTGGGACTACCAGGACTTGTGATTTCACTGTTGTTGCTGCTGCTACTGCTTGCTGACCTCCTTATTACACCAAAAGGAAAATCAAACTAAGCTAGCTATGCCTATCAACTAGGAGTTACAAGATTCATATCTATAATTCTCTTGAAACTTGATCTTGAGTCTTAGCTGATTTTATTGTGGACTCCGATCTGAATCTTGATGCCCGTAAGTGGTAGGTGTTTTTTTCTGTGGCATTGAGTCAAAACGGGATCGGCGGAGCTTGTGACTTCAATCAAATTTGAGCAATCCGCACCTTTGTGTGCTTTAAACATTTGAGTTCATCTCTTTTTGTTCTTTTCTTCCTTTCTTTATTTTGGATTGAGACTCATTCCATCGGTCATCTCATACCCTATGTCTCGAGGTCAAACCTGCTTAAGATACCAAAATAAACAAACGAACAAAATTTTTCTACCCCAATTTTCACTAGAAAAATTTTATGAGTTAGTTGTGACACATATCTAAGCGATCAAATTAGGATTGTGTATCCTTGTGCATGAATCCAGGTTATGCTAGGAAATGATCGGGTTATGCCGGAAAAGAAAAGGGTCCTTGGGTTATGCTAGGGAGATCCACGGGTTATGCCGGGATGGAAAAAAAAGTTCCTTAGGTTATGCCAGGGAGATTCACGGGTTATGCCGGTATGGAAATAAAAAGGCTCCTTGGGTTATGCCAGGGAGATTCACGGGTTATGCCGGGATGGAAGGAAAAATCTCCTTAGGTTATGCCAGGGAGATCCACGGGTTATGCCGGGACGAAATAAAAAAGCTCACTGGGTTATGCCAGGGAGATCCACGGGTTATGCCGGGATGGAAAGAAAAAAGCTCCTTGGGTTATGCCAGGGAGATCCACGGGTTATGCCGGGATGGAAAGAAAAAAGCTCCTTGGGTTATGCCAGGGAGATCCACGGGTTATTCAGGGATGAAAATAAAAAATCTCCTTGGTTTATGCCAGGGAGATCCACGGGTTATGCCGGGATGGGAAGAAAAAAGCTCCTTGGGTTATGCCAGGGAGATCCACGGGTTATGCCGGGATGGGAAGAAAAAAGCTCCTTGGGTTATGCCAGGGAGATCCACGGGTTATGCCGGGATGGAAAGAAAAAAGCTCCTTGGGTTATACTAGGGAGATCCACGGGTTATGCCGGGATGGAAAGAAAAAAGCTCCTTGGGTTATGCCAGGGAGATCCACGGGTTATGCCGGGATGGAAAGAAAAAAAAAGCTCCTTGGGTTATGTCAGGGAGATCCACAGGTTATGCCAGGATATCTAGGGAATGGGGCCCTATGCTACCATGATTTTTTCTTTTAGGATTTTCATTTTCACTTCTTTTTCTTCTTTCTTTCTTCTTATTTTTCCTTTTTATTTAGCAAAACGCATGAAAGAATTTGGGGAGAAACTTCTTTTTTTGGTCGGTTCCCTGCTGCAAAGCTGTTTCAGAGCTTGCGCATTTTTTTTCTCTTTTGGGTTGCACCTGCTTCTTGCATGGTTGCTTGAATTACACCTGTTTTAACTTTCAACAAAGAACAATTTGTTAGTTTGAAATGGTGGTTGTTTTTGTGGCCTTGATCATCTCAATTGCTTGATCCCGGCCCAATTTCTGTTGAGAACTTTGCTGCTTGCTGGTCTTCAGGGGGAATCTCTTTTCAAGCTGACAGGACTCAACTTTAGTACTTCATGATGACTCGCCCGTGTGGGCTCTGGCCTTTTCACTTTATTCTGCTCTTAGGACCTTTGCCTTTGACTTTCTTTCCTTTCTAATGTCTTTGCTTTGAAAGCATCAACCACCATGATCAGTCCGGATTGGACTGACGCACCCGCTGAGGCTGGGTATTTTCTTTGGCTTTTGCCAGGCAGAGCCCTATAAAACCAGTCCTGCCACCTTTTCTTTGTAATAGTCCCAGAATTAGAGTTAAACCTAAAGGGATTCAAGGAAGAAGTATACAAAAAGGCAAGCATATGAGTTTAAAGAGAAGCGTCCCTTTCGGGGGGGAAGAAGGACTTATCTAGGGTGCATGATGGCTTCAAATGAACATGACATGCTTCTTGGACTCGACGCCCAACCCACACAAAATTTCCAGCTTCTCGTGAACCCATTGATCCGCATTTCAAAACCAGGGAACCTTGCCAAGACTCTTTTAGTGGTAAGATGTCTTCTTTTCGGCCGACAGCGCCCTTTGCGGGTTTTCGCCATTGACCTCTCTCATTTCTCTTCTCACTGTCACCCGATAGTGCTCTTTACGAATTTTCACCAAATGGACTCTCTCATTTTTCAATTCTCTACTCACCTTCGCCTTATGGTGCCCGAAGGTTTTCATCGATAAGACTCTATCATTTTATTTCTCTCAATCAAATTCCAACAATGTCGTTTTCAATTCCCATGCCTTTGCCAATTGATCAGAAGGGCTTGGACAAGGTTTTGGGTAAAAAAATTTTGGACGGAAGTACAACTTTGGAACCATTTTGGCGGACTCATGGCCAAACCATTTATATTATCTGCCCCAGTTTCAATTTTTGGGGGGAATTGGAATTTTTTTTTGGTGTGACTGAACCTCAGGGAGAGGCTGCCTACGTATCCTTTTGGAATCAAGTCAAACGTAGTTCAGGGGAATAATTTTTTTTTTTGTTTTTTTCTCTTTTCTTTTCTTTTCCTTTTCTTTCCTTTCGATGGTACTTTCGGCTTCCAAAGAGGGTGATCAAAGAAGCGTAACTGGCTCAAAGGGTTTACGAAGGATTGATAGTATTTGGGTAGCAGGAAGAAAAGCCTTCGCCATCTCAATTGCACAAAAGCCATCGCCACAGAAAGCCTAGACATAGTACCTTTTTACTGCGTCTGCATTGACTGCTGCTTCAGGATCATGTCCTTCGATGTCTCCCAGATACAATGCTCCTCTTGGCAATATCTTCCGGATTATGTATGGACCCTTCCAATTAGGAGCGAATTTTCCTTGTGCTTCCTAGTGATGAGGAAGAATACGTCTTAACACGAGTCGTCCCACTTCAAAATTCATGGGATGCACTTTCTTATTATAAGCGCGGGCCATTCTTTGTTGGTACAGTTGGCCGTGACAGACCGCGGACATTCGTTTTTCATCAATTAATGACAACTGCTCCAACCAAGTTTTGACCCATTCACTATCCACAATTTCTGCTTCGACAATTATCGGGAGCGAAGGGATTTCTACCTCTGCATGTATGATAGCCTCAGTTCCATAGACCAACAAGTACAGGGTTGCTCCGACCGATGAACGCACTGTGGTGCGATATCCAAGTAATGCAAAAGGCAGCTTTTCATGCCATTGCCTGGAGCTTTGAATCATCTTTCTCAAAATCTTCTTGATGTTCTTATTTGCTGCTTCGACGGCACCAATTGCTTTAGGCCGATAAGGAGTAGATTTTCTATGCGTTATCTTGAATTGTTCGCATACCTCTCCCATCAGACGACTGTTCAAGTTCGCAGCATTGTCGGTAATAATAGTTGTAGGAATGCCAAAGCAGCAAATGAGATTGGAATGCACGAAGTCTACCACAACTTTCTTGGTAACCAACTTGACTTTGATGGCCTCAACCCATTTCGTGAAGTAATCAATTGCAACCAATATGAATCTATGTCCGTTCGAAGCCTTCGGCTCAATTGGCCCAATGACATCCACACCCCAGGCAACAAAAGGACAAGGTGCTGACATCGGATGAAGCTCTATTGGAGGTGCATGTATCAAATCACCGTGCACCTGGCATTGATGGCACTTTCGAACGAAGCTAAAGTAGTCCTTTTCCATGGTTATCCAGTAATACGCTGCTCGCAGGATTTTCTTTGCCAAAATATACCAGTTCATACGAGGTCCGCGCACTCCTGCGTGTACTTCATGCATAATTCTTCCGGCCTCCTCGACATCAACACATCTTAGCAAATTGAGGTACGGGGTCCTTTTATACAAGACATCACCGCTTAAGAAGAAGCCACTCGCATTATGTCTAATGGTTCTCTTTTGATCTCCAGTGGCTTGCTCGGGGTATTCTTGTATTTTCAGGAATCTCTTGATATTATGATACCACGGGTGGGTTCTAGGTTCCACTTAAACCGTGTTACAATAACCATGCCTTTCTTTAATTTGAATTTCCGGAGGATCAATATGGGTATTGCTTAGGCAAGGCAGCATTGAAGCCAGAGTGGCGAGTGCATCGGCTAGTTCATTGTGACACCGAGGAATGTACCTAAATTCTATCGACTTGAACCACTTGCCGAGATCTTCCACATGTTGCCGATAGGGAATGAGCTTAACATCTCGGGTCTCCCACTCTCCCTGGGCTTGCCGGATAATCAAATCAGAATCCCCCGTGATCAATAAATCTTCAACATCTTGGTTGATTGCCATATTCATGCACATGATGCAGGCTTCATACTCAGCAGTATTGTTTGTGTAGAAGAATTGGAGTCTGGCTGTAGCTGGGTAGTGCTGACCAGTGGGAGAGATCAAGATTTCCCCAATTCTTACACCTCTAGAATTTACTGCTCCGTCAAAAAACATTTTCCAAGCATGAGTGTCCTCAGCGATTGCTTCTATTGAATGTACTTCCTCGTCTGGGAAGTATGTGCTCAATGGTTGGTATTTCTCGTCAATCGGGTTTTTAGCCAAATGATCTGCCAACGCCTGGGCTTTCATTGTCGTGCGAGTGACATAAACTATGTCAAATTCAGTGAGCAAGATTTTCCATTTTTCTAGTCTCCCAGCGGGCATCGGTTTCTGGAATATGTACTTCAAATGATCCAACCTGATTATGAGGTAGGTAGTGTGGGCTTGAAGGTAATGTCTCAACTTTTGAGCGACCCACGTCAAAGCACAGCATGTTATCTCCAACAAAGTGTATTTAACTTCATAACTGGTGAACTTCTTGCTCAAATAGTAAATTGCCTGCTCTTTCTTTCCGGTTATATCATGTTGCCCGAGGACACAGCCAAAAGAATTTTCTAAAACCGTCAGATACAAGAAAAGAGGTCTCCCTGGCTCCGGTGGGGCCAAGACTGGGGGATTTGACAGATATTCCTTGATCTTGTTGAAGGCCTCTTGACATTCAGATGTCCATTTGATTGCTGCATCTTTCTTCAATAATTTGAATATGGGCTCACATTTGGTAGTCAGTTGAGCAATGAACCGACTGATATAGTTTAACCTGCCCAATAAGCTCATCACGTCTTTCTTAGTTCTTGGAGGAGGTAGATCTCGAATAGCCTTTATCGTTTTTGGATCTAACTCGATACCTCTCCTGCTGACTATGAAACCTAGGATTTTTCCTGATAGGACTCCGAAGGCGCATTTAGTCGGATTCAGCTTCAAATCGTACTTGCGTAGTCGTTCAAAGAACTTTCTCAAATCACGAACATGATCATCCTGAGTTTTGGACTTGATGATCACGTCGTCCACATATACTTCTATCTCCTGATGCATCATATCATGAAAGATGGAAGTCATGGTTCTCATATAAGTTGCTCCGGTGTTCTTCAAACCAAATGGGATGACCCGATAACATTATGTACCCCAGGGTATAGTGAAGGTTGTCTTCTCGACGTCTTCTTCATCCATCAACACCTGATGATATCCTGCGTAACAATCCACGAAGGACTGTATTTCATGCTTGGAGCAATTATCAACAAGGATGTGGATGTTGGGCAAACGGAAATTGTCTTTGGGACTTGCCTTATTCAAATATCTATTGTCCACAAACACCCGGGTTTTTCCATCTTTCTTTGGCACTGGAACTACGTTGGCCAGTCATGTGGTATATCGGACCACTCGGATTACCCCGCTTTCAGCCGTTTTGTGATTTCTTCTTTGATTTTATCATTGATGTCAGTTTTGAACTTCCTTTGCTTTTGCTGAACTGGAGAACAATCGGGATAAATTGGCAATTTAGGCACCACTAGATCAACGCTCAGTCATGGCATGTCATCATATGACCAAGCAAACACATCTTTAAACTCAAACAGGAGTTGGATTATTGCATCTCGAGTTTTCTCATCTGTGTGAATGCTTATTTTGGTTTTCCTGATTTCTTCGGCTGTTCCCAAGTTAACCAGCTCAGTATCGTTCAAGTTTGGCTTAGGTTTATTCTCATATTGTTCCAGTCCTCGATTTATTTCCCTAAAAGCCGTTTCCTCATCATATTTCGGTTCTTGGTTCATTATTTCACAGTTAGACAGTGTGTTGGATCCGGGCATGAAGTTCGCAAGCATATCATGTTAGTTAAAGTTGCATTATTATAACTTAAAATAGAAATGAAAAAGAAAAATAAAAAGAATCAGGAAAAATAAGGAGAAAAATGAACGATGAAATATTGATTTCATTTCTTGGAATTGGAAAGATAACAGGGTTTACATTGGGAATTTAAAGACAAGAAGCTAAAAGAAACATCCGAGTTACACCCTGGAATAACTTGGGATGCAGAAAAAGTAGCAGGACAGGTCTAACGGGACTCCCGCCTGATCAAAAATGGCATAGCCTTCCAATTTTGAAGCTCGGCGCTTGGTCCCATACATAACACCTCAGCGGTGCTAGTGCCCTCTCCTAGCTGAACCATGTGGGTTTCGTAGAGTACCTTTATCATTGCCCCACATATATCTTCAATTTCTTCGGCTGTGAAAACCTCATCGTCTTCCTTTTCACTGTACTTAGGTTTGACAAAGGTCTCATACAGATGTGGCAATGGATGTGGCAAGACCCATCCTTCCTTCTTTCTTTCATCTGCCCATTTTACATCATCTGGGGTAGGGTGGAAACCTATCCCGAAGATCTTTTCAGTCATAGGCAAAGTCACCAGCTCAGATATGCCCTGCAGAGACTTTCCAAGTCTTCCTGGCTTGAAACCATGTCTGATCATCTCCTTAGCCACCATAATTGAAGCATTAGACAGGAAAGGATGGGGGCACAGATTTCCCTCCTCGTACTGATCCGCCGCCACAATTTCAAAAGCTTGGTAAACCATATGTTAACTTCCTTCCATCGCCTCCAAACATGGGATAGATGGGTCCCGATAAATGGACTGCTCGTTTTCTCTATGGACCATGATTTCTTGATCTTCATACTCGAATTTCACCATTTGGTGGAGGGTGGAGGGTGGAGGGTGGAGGGTACAGCTCCCGCAGCATGGATCCAGGGCCTCCCCAGAAGAAAATTGTAAGATGTATCCATGTCCAACACCAGGAGAGTTACCTCGAAATCCACCGGGCCTATAGTTAATATCATATCAATTTCTCCGATAGTATCCCTTTTAATGCCATCAAAGGCTCTCACACAAATGTTATTGGGCCAAATCCTTCCGGTCCCGATTTCCATTCTTTGCAATGTGGAGAGTGGGAAAATGTCAACACCCGAGCCTCTATCCACCATAACTCGCTTGACATAGTAACCTTCACATTTGACAGTCAGATGTAAGGCTTTGTTGTGAGCCGCTTCCTCTAGAGGCAAGTTATTCTTACTAAAGGAGATTTGATTGACGACGAAGAACCTTTCTGCCATTCTTTCGAGCTGTTCGACTGAAGTTTCAACTAGCACATATGCCTCATTCAGAGTTTTCATTAAGATCTTTTGATGTTCGGAGGACTTTGTTACCAATGACAGCAACGACACTTGTTTAGGATATTTTCTCAATTGATCCACTATCTCATAATCGGGCATCTTCATTTTTTGGAAGAAAGCCTCTGCTTCCTCAGTACTCACGGGCTTCTTGGATGGAAAGCGCTTTCGTATGGCATTGTTTACCTCCTGTACATTTGAAAATTTCTCAACAGAGGTCTTTCTTGGAAGTTCCCCCGAGATTTCTTTACCCTTGTATGTAGCCACTGTTTGCTGATAGTTCCATGGTACCGCAGAAGGGTCTGTCATTGGCTTCTGTGGCATACGTCCAATAACCACTGGCTCATTCAGCCGAGGCGGTTTAATTGTCCCCCGTACCATATAAGCTCCTTTTGGCGCATACATTGATGTTCCCTTTTTCACTTCAAATTTCTTTGGAGCGCTCACAACCAGTGGCTATTCTTGGCGACCTCGCGGAACATAGAGAATTCCATTTTTAGGAGGCACCGTCTCTACTTTTGTTTCAGCCTTCTTCTCAGGTTCAGTCTTGATGATTTTATTCTTCTTTTCCCCTTTTTCTTGCTTCGGGGCTGCCTTGGGCTTCCTTTTTACATCGGTGATAGCAATTATAGCTTTCAGGGCTGGACCAAACTCCCTGTCTTCACAAATCATCCCGATTACCAACCCATTATTGTGAGCGGGCAACGGATTATTGGTCACATTTGGGACTTCCTCATCCCTCAACACTATCTTTCCTTATTCTATCAAATCTTCCACATCTTTTTTAAACGTCCAACAGTTGTCTGTACTATGCCCCTTAGCTCCTGAGTGATAAGCACATCGGACGCCCCACTGATAGGATGGTGATTCGGGGTTTTGCCTGTTTTGGGGTATGGGTTGCAGCAAATTCATTTGATCCAACTTTGGGAACAGACTGGAGTAGGGTTCAACAATTGGTGTAAAGTTTGGTCTTCTGGGTGGTTCCCCAGGACGGAAGTTATTCTGCGGAGGTCGAGGATTATAGTGGTTTTGGTGAGAAGGCTGATTTCTTTGGAATGGAGGTTGATTTCTATTGGCCTGTGGTTGCAGTCGGGCAAAGGGTTGAGCGTTCATGACCGCATAAGGTGGTGTAGCATAAGCCACATCAGAATGAGGATAGTAGTGTTGAGGGGTTATTTCAGGGAACATAGGTCTAGGAGCCCGGTATCTTCTTCCCCCTGATGCTGCCATAACCGTTTCCTCTTTCTTTTTACCTTTGGCCATTCCTCCAGACCCGCCTTGGATGGCTTGGGAGGTTGCTCTGATGGACGACTAACTCAAAATCCTTCCTGTCCATTTCCCCGATTTTAATGGCCTCTGCAAAAGGTTTGCCCATGGCCGACATCATATTTTGGATGTAATCTGCGTCCTGAGCCTAGAGGAAGATAGTGACCATTTCTACTTCATCCATGGGAGGTTTCATCCTCAATGCCTGCTCACGCCATTTAATAGCATATTCTCTGAAGCTTTCTGAGGGTTTCTTCTTTAGATTTTCCAAAGAATTCCGGTCTGGTGCGATGTCAATGTTATATTGAAACTGCCTTACAAAATCTATGGCAAGATCGTCCCAAACATGCCATCGTGAGACGTCTTGGTCCATGTACCATTCTGAGGCAATGCCTACTAAGCTCTCTCCGAAGTAAGCCATCAACAACTCTTCTTTTCCGCCGGCCCCATGCAGCTGATTACAATACTTTTTCAAGTGAGCGATGGGATCTCCATGCCCATCGTACTTTTTTAACTTTGGCGTTTTAAACCCCGAGGGCAAGTGCACATGATAGAACATGCACAGATCTGTATAAGAAACACTTTTTTCCCACTCAAGCATTGCATATTCTTTAAACTCTGCTCAAGGCTCCTCATTCTTTTCACCATATCATCTTGTTCAAGAGCTTTGGGAGTTTTATCTTGCCCTAGTGTAAGCTCATACGGTGGTGGCTGAGAGTAAGTATATGTGGGATATTAAGGAGGATCTGCCTGAAAGACAGGGTTTTGGAAGGTGAAAACTGAAGGATCAAAAGCAGGCCTTGGCAGTGAAGGTTATATTGTAGCAGAGCATGGTGGAGCAGTGAAAATGTTAGGAGTTGCACCTGATGGGAACACCTGGGGGCGGACCTCAGAAGGTGTTCCTATGAAGTGGGCGGTCATAGTAGGCTGTCGCAATGGAGTATTTGAGTGGCTAATAGGGACATTAGAAGTATCCCCTGATCTAGGAAATAGTTCAGGAAATCCAGGGATGGCACTCGGAGGTTCTCTTCCATTGGTCTAGGAGACCCACATCTCCATGAGTCGGAGACGTAGTATCCGGTTCTCTTCGACTGTGACAGACTCAGCTGCTGGGACCCCCGAGATGGGGCTATCTTCAGATATAGGAACTGCGGGCAAAGTCATTTCTATAGACATTTCCACACTACCTCTCGATCTGGTAAATTATTGATGTGATGCCAGTGTACCACAACCAACCACCGTTTCTAAAAGTTAAGCTTGAATTTGACAGCAACAACAGTTAGTTTGAAACAAATAACAGATAGGTAACCGCACATTGGGGTGTGATGCACCTATACAGTTAAATGAGTATCTACATGTTTGCTACAGTTGAATGTGTCATCCCGGCTTTTCTTTTGTTTTCCTTACTTTTCTTTCTCTTTTTGTGTTTCTCTCATTTTTCTTTCCCTCTGTATTTTAATTTTCTGCTTTTCCGTTTTCTTTTGCCATGGTTTTTCTCTCGATTTCTTATTTTCTTCTTTTGTGTTTCTTTCCCTCTGTTGTTTTCCTTCTATTTGCTTCCCTCGTATTTTTTTTTTTTCTTTTTTTCCCTAGGGTTACGGTCGAATCTTATAGAGATTGCCTACGTATCATGACCCCGCATGAATCGGACCAAGCGTAGTTCTTGCAAATAAATGCAAAAAAAAGGAAATAATTTTTTGGGATTTTCTTTTCAATTTATCATTAATAAAACTCCTATTACGAAAGATAATGGACTATTTATTTTTCTTAAAAAGAAAATTACAAAACAGACTCAAAAACAAAATACATAATCGATAACTAGGAATACATTAAAGTTTCAAATCCTGGGGCCCGCGGGGCATCATTCGGCATCGCCACGGGCCTGCGTGAAAGACCCCTTTGTAACTGCTCCAAATCATTCATAACCTGACGAACAAATATCATCACTGTAGCAAAGAAAGTGGTACGACCCATTCGTTCACCGGCTTGACATTTCATGACAATATAATTTGCAATGCCTCTGATTCTTTCCCTGATCCGGCCCTTTTCTTGGATTAGTCGGCTTATCTGTTGGTTGCGAGCCTCTAACACATGTGAGTCTTGGAAGTGATGGTCTTGCAACAGTTTTATTTCTTTCTCCATCTCAGTGATTAGCCCATAGCATTGTTCCCTTTCAGCCTGAAATTCTTTGTCCTGCCGGGCTGCCTTATTTTCAAGGGTGTTCATTTTTCTCTTCATATTAGCAATGGTTCCCTCATAATTTCTTTTCATTTGTTGTACAAACCGGGCTCTTTCCTCTTTCCTCTTTCCTCTTTCCTCTTTGCCCACTGTGCCCGGAGTTTTGCCATGTTCCCTTCAGATTTCTCCAATTCTTCCTGGCACTCCAAGACTTGTTTCTTCAGCCCTTTTATCAATATCTCGTCGGACCGACTTCTTTCTTGATTTATGGAGGCTATTTTCATTTGTTGAATTTGAGCCTTGAGAGCTTCATTTTCTTGGGCCAGTTTCTTTTTATCAGCTTCATCAGCTGCAGCTTGCACACTCTTTTCAAATTGAAGATCTCGGACTTGTTGCTCCAACTTCCCTATTCTCGCTCGGTATTCCCTTTCCTTGGCTAGCCAATCCCACTGCACCTGGGCCCCGTCGGTGAATTGTTGTACATGTGGCCTTTTGGCGGGTCTCTCAGGGATTTGAACTCTTTTGCCAAACTAGGTCAAGTATTTGGGATCCACTTCGCCTCTGGCCAAATCCTGTACTATAGTCTTATGCTCAAGGAACTGGCACTCATTCCATATTTGTCGAATTTTTCCTTCCAAAAATGCAGCTTTTGGACCTAACTCAATGATTTGTCCGCTCAAGTCTTTATCATTGTGAACAGTTTGGAATCTTCCTAGTTGCCTCAGGACTCGGTAGGGAGCGTAAGGTTGGATGCTTCGAATGCCCATCAAAAGAATATAAGGTACTTCTGTCGATGTGTACATAGCCTCAGTAGCAGGAAGCCATCCAAAAGCACATTCAACTTTATCTGCAGTCAAAGATCTCAAGCATGACGACCAAGCCTCAGTGCCCTCGGGGAACTCAATACCTGTTACCCTGGTTTCGAACTCTGCAATACAACTTAGCCCACTTAAACCATAGTTCATATACCCCGTGCGATGACAAAGGTGCTCCTGTATCCACAGTTGTAGTAACAGATTGCAACCCTGGAAGAATTTTATACCCTCTCGGCTCATGGTTAAAGCTCGGTACATTTTCGCCACAATCAAGGGAACCACTATGCTATTAGACTTCTTTATGGCAACATCCAACATTCCCACAAGGCCAATTTCTATGTGACCGTCTTCTCTTGGACAGACCACGACTCCCAGAAAAGCTACCATGAATGCCAATCCCCGTCGGGCCTCCCATTTATCTTTGTTCCCGGCATGTGTCAAACCGGTGTTGGGCTCCTCAACACCTTTCGGGTTGCCATATCGGTGATATAAGAAATGTAGTTTGCAACACCCTTCTGCTAGATACGGATCTCGAATGTCCCGACTAATGCTCAACAAGTTCAAGAATCTGTGGAGGGTTACCGGCCTCGGTGCCAATGGGTATCTACTCCTGAGGTTCCCGTTGAGACCCGCATATCCTGTAATCTCCTCTAGTGTAGGTATAAGTTCAAAGTCCGAGAAACGGAATACATTACGGGTTGGGTCCCAAAATGGTATCAATGCCTCAATAATATCCGTTGTTGGTTTGATGTTCAACAAATCAACGAGACCACCCAAAACCTTAACCACGGTTTCTCTGCTACCTTTTCCCAAATTATTCCACCACATGTGGAGCTTCAAAGGGATCTCACTCAGGACTGAGAAGGTTTCAATGTCAGTGGTATTCATCCTGCACATTTATTTAAAGGGGATTTAATGATTATTTTGACCTAACAAGGAAAAATGGCTATTTTTGCAAAAATTTCTTTATTTATAAAACAAGAACTTAGTTTTGAAGATACGGCCTTTCAGCATTTCTAGGAGGAAGATTTTAAGGTTGTGCCCGCAAACCGTTTTAAAATGACTCAGGGTGGCTGTTCTTACAAAAATAGCCTTCCGGCGCCCTTTTGGGGGCATTCAGCTTATTTTAACAAGAATGGCATCACCCGGCTTATTTATGACAAAAATTAAAATTTTGACATTTTTTTGAATATTTTTGAAAAAAGGAGGTTGGACCCGATGAGGGTTACCTACGTATATCACATCCGGTGAGAATCAAACCAGCGTAGTTCGGGTAGATTTGCCAAAATCAAATGTATATTTTTGAACAACAATTTTTCATTTTCAAATATTTTTTTCTTTTCCATGTTTCCAAAATTCGGCAGCATTTCGGTACTATTTGGGTGTTGGTTTTTCAAAACAAATTGTTACCCTCACTTAGTCCTAACACTACTATTTTTTGCAATTTTCTCTCATTATATACAAGTCGTTCAACATGCAAAGCCAAGCAAATAAATGCTCAAGTAGCACGTAAGATGCATCAGGATGGTCTTTTTCATTTCAGGTCACCTGTCCTAGACGGACCCAACCCCTGTACTGAGTCCCCAAAGTCAAATGCACATGATGCAAACAAATGCTCCTACTAGGGATCCGGCATGAGGTTTCGTTCTTCTAGGTTTAAAACCTAGGTTTATTGGTCTAGACCTAGCTTACCCGAGCGGACAACTCGAGCCGAGGGGGAGGCAGCGTACCGGGGATACAGAAGCTCCACCGGCTTAGCGACTTATCCAAACCTCGTTCTAAATGGGAAAAGACTCTAAATAGAAGAGAAGCTACACGAAGTGCACCCTTCTCCATGATGTAGAAGATTCAGAAAGAGGAAGGGATTCATAACAGTTTATATATACAATTCAACAAATATCAAAGCGGTAAAACATTTAGCACGTATAACATGGAACATGTAGAAAAATCAGATAAAGCCAAATATAACAATTATACTGAGCTCGAATTCTTGAACCCTGAATCGGAATTCTGGGTTCGTGTCCCCAGCAGAGTCGCTAGAGCTGTCACACCTCCTTTTTACACACCTACCCCGAAGGATAATGTATAAGGGAGTTTTCCCACTTTAAAGTGACATTATTCGAAATGGGATTATTTATTTATTTAGAGTCGCCACTTGGGATAGGTTTGGCTTTTGGTGTCCCAAGTCACCAATTTATCTTGAATCCCAAATCGAGGAAAATTTCGACTTCCCGAATGGAGTCTGGGAACCAGAAATTCTGAATTAGGAATTCTATTAACCCGAGGGAAGGTGTTAGGCACCCCCCGGATCCCGTGGTTCTAGCACGGTCGCTTAAACTATTACAATTGGCTAAAATATAATTTTTATACATGTCATCCCATAGTGCAATTTTTAAAATTATTTACCGCTTTTACTTGAAAACTTTTTAAGAAATTGAAGATCGTTTAAAATATGTTTTCGGATCACGTCACATGAAATGCACCCGAATCCTCGACACATTTTATTCAATGTTTTGGGATTTGGATTTGGATCGTATGAAATGCACACCCGTATTTAGGAAGGTAAAATTATTAAAAAGCGCACCTACAGCGACTAACGTGTTATTAACTTTGCGGGAGGCCATGAAAATTCGCTAAATGGTACGTCCCAAATTCTACGTATTTTAATATAAACATTTAAATAGGGCCACACAATTTATGGGGTTTTATTTGGCGTGGCGCACCTCGTTTTATTTTTAAAGGCCATCCTAAAAGAACTACAATTTTCTATTGACGATTGTCTCCAAAACACCTAATTAATTAGCATTGTAAAATTCGGGACTTAAGTTCAAGCCCGCACTCAAACAAGAGGAGAAGACCTCTTAATTTGAATTTGCTACTTAACTCAAAGGCCCAAAATTAACAATTATCTTTTAACCTTTAGCCCAATAATTTGACCAGTGAAACAGGGCTTTCAGCAGCTCAAGATTCGAATCCAGCCCAAGTAACTGATCACTTCATTCATAAGAGGGCTACTTAGCATTTGGGCTTTGACACATACCCAAATCGAGAACGGGGCAAGGCCAAGTCTCACATCATATCCCTAAAGGCTATGGCCTAGATTTGTTAACTTAATAGAACGAAAACAAACTAAATAAATTGAGCTGAATAATTTATTGCAATCAATCAATTCTTAATTCAGCTCACATAATTCAATTTGTTTGCCAGCTGACAACTAACACTCTTATTTTTTGAAAATTTATTGCTATTCAATCATTTCATGAATTGTCAGGCTAATAAGGTATATGATAGACATGCTGATATTCAGTGATGAACTAACTACTTGGATTTGTATTTCAAATTATGGCTATAGAACTAGCCTAAAATAAACAGTTGCATCAAACTACTGTCGACATGGATTCAAATGAGTGTACCTGTTAACATCTATGTTTAAACAACTTTCAATAACTCAATTCATGTTGATGACCCAATTTAACTTGACTGAAGCATTTTTGAAACGACTAAACTAATTAACAGAACATTTAACAAACTGATACCCATCAATATTGTTGATTATTCGAATAACACTATTGGCCATGGATGTAATTAATAGTTATTTAAATCGAGCGTGCATATTACAGTCTACTTGAATAGCACAGCACACTATTTTTGAATTCCTGATTTCACATTGACGCATGACTAACATACACAACGAACTTCAAGCTAATGCGAATCTGACACTACCAAATGCAGTGTTCGTGTGATCATGATAAGGGATGAAATCAGTTCATCAGTCTTACATAGTCCAGTTTAATTACAAACGAGAATCTATTGAAGTCATAGTACTATAGGGAATACAAATAGGAAATCAAAAAAGAGAATTAGTTTATACTTCATTCCATGTCCACAAACTTAGGAGTTTACATGATAAGTACCTGGAATTAAGACAAAATGAAGAAGAAAGTAAGATCAGCAGTAGCAGTGATCAGTCAGCAATGGTAAACCAGTAGCAACACAATAATAGGATCAATTGAAAGCCAAAATTGCATCACTATGACCCAGGAATAAAAATAGATGAACAGCAACCAATGAAAACCCAAAACAGACTTGATCCAACCCCAAATTGATTCGAAATCAAGCCCAGGACAACTTCTGACTTTCAGCAATCAAACACCAATAATCTTCAAGCTATTTCTATCCCTCTCTAGGTTGGAAACCTAACTCAATAACCAGAACTTGGAATTAAACTATGAAATTTTAATAGAACAGTATTTCTTGGAGTTTTATGGAGTTTTTTGGCTAATTGTTTTTTGGTTTTTCTGGAAATTTAAGATCTAGAATGAACCTTCAATCTCTAAGAGTTCAGATTTGGTTTTTTTGAATTTGAAATTCAAAATTTAGATTGTTTAACTTGCAGAAGGCTTTTTGGGGAAATTTTTCAGATGTAAACCTTGCTGAAGAAGGCAGTGAGGACTGCCTTTTATAGGCAAAATTGAAGGGAAGCTTCCAGATTTTCATTTACCCCCTTTCCCCCTCTTTTATTTTCAGTTTTTATTAATTAGTCCCTGAGTTTTTGGCTTGTTGCCCAAGTTACTGTATTTTAATTCATGAAATTCTAATTGGAACCCCATCTAGAACGTTCTAGGGGGTTCTAGTTTCCCTTACAACATAGTTTTCTATTTAGGAATACCTATACTACCCTTTATTTAATCTGAAATTACTAACCTAGTCAATTGACCCAACCCTATTACTTTGATCAAGATTAACCATAGTTAACAAAGCAAGATGTACCAATCAGCTATATCCAAACACTACCAATTATACTAAAGAACACCTAAAAATTAAACTAAAAACTATCACAAATCCAACTAACTGGAGAATTAATTCAGTATCAATCAAACCCAAATCAAAATCACCTAGAGTGAATACAAACAGAAGAATATAAGAAATCAGAATTCAACTAAAAAACAACAAACAAAATTGGACAACAGGCAGAATACTGATTAATCAAAGCTAAAAGAAAAAATCAAATCCTAAAACAAACACAAGTAGAACAGGATTAATCTATGGCCTAAAATCAAAAGAAATCCTACGAACATAATGCAAATTAATCATGAACATGAAACAAAATAATCAAATAGGCTGATTGAGCAAATAAAAATGAAACAATTACCACTCGAAAGAAAAATAGAAAAGGAAAAATTAAAAGAAATACCTAGATTTAACTGGAAGGAAAACTTGGCCATCCTCGCGGAATTATTTGGACCAAAACGTCCTCAATTATGTGTTTCCATGAGGAAACACAAGATTAAGGACTATTATAGCCCAATAATCAACGAACTTGAACTTTAGGAATTTAGGGTTCCGGGGTCGAACTTCGATCTGAAATTCGAAGAGGATCAGTGAGATTCGAGGGAAATTGATTACGGGTTTAGAAAGAGGGGGGTAGGAGAGTGTAAGGTGTCATTTTTGGGGGATGAAGGCGGAGCTATGGTGTTAATTTGGTGGGGAAAGGGTGGTGACGCCGCCGTGGGCGGCGGAGGTGGCGACACTATTTTTGAAGATTCGAACAGTTTGGCGGAGATTTGAGGGATGATGTTTGGAGCTTTGGAAATAGGAGAGGGAGAGGGTTTAGGGGTGTAAATTCGGGCGTCACTGGAGCTTTGCCGTCGGCGGAGATGATTTCTAGCGGTGGTTTACGGTGGAAGGCGGTGAGGAATTAGGGTTTGTGTGTGGGGGCTTCTGAGAGACGGAGAGGGGGTAGGGGGTAGGGGATCCGACACTAATATATTAAAACTACCCTAGTTCCTGACCGTAGGATAAAAGATCCTCGATAGCCAGGATTAATTCCTATTAAAATGACGTCGTTTTGTTACAAGGGGGGACCGGGTTTTCAGAGGCGGGTTGGGCTAATTTGGCATGGATTTGGGGTTTGGGCTCGAGTTTGTGGCCCAAAACTAGTGGCATGATTGCCCTTTCCTTCATTTCATTTTTTTTTGTTGATTTTCCTCTCTTTTCTTTCTTTATTTATTTAAATTTTTAGATTTTATTAAGTACAAAATTAAGATATAGCCAAAACCTTATTTAATTCTAAAATTAGACTAATTAATTCTCAAAAATTAAACAAATCCTAATTTAAAAAGGAAACTTAAGAAAAAATCAAAAATTGAAAGTAAAATAATATAAAGGACTATTTTTAATTATTTTCTCTTATTTTCAATGATGTTAATTAATCTAAAAATCTAGAATTGGGTCCTAAATGCAAGTATGCTATTTTGTAATTTTTTTTATTCTTTATGACAACTAAAAATGCACACAAAAATGCAATTAGTTCCCTAAATTTCAAATAATAAAAGAAAATTCCTAATTTTAAGAATTCTATAGGAGTAATTTAAGCGAGGCAAAAATCACGTGCTCACATTAGTGTCATTTTATTTTACGCTATTTTAGTGTTGTTTTTGGATTCGTCTTATTTTTTATCAATAAAATGAGGCATTTAGCATTATAAGTTCTCCAAATTAATTTGTCGCTAGGCCTACCTCGGGCACAACGAGGCTCCCAAATTAGGACACGATTTATATTCTTGCACTATGTGTTTAAATATTGTAATGTTTTCTTCTCACGGTCCGCGCTAACTTGTTACCTTTTTGTTTTTACTTTTTGTTTTATTCCCGTTCCCCAAAGGTTAGTTCGTGCACTCTGACAAAGACTCTCTTATCAAGAATCTGGCTGCAGAACTCAAGAAGCTGACCAGCCGAGTTCAGGTTGTTGAAGGAAGCAAAGGGATCGAGGGACCGAATAACGAAGACCTTTGCATTCAACTAGATGTCGAACTGCCCAAGGGATACAAACCTCCCAAGTTCGATATGTTCGATGGCACCGAGGATCCCAGATTTCATTTAAGGACATACTGCGACAAGCTGGTCAGAGTAGGAAAGGATGAAAAGATCCGCGTGAAGCTCTTTATGAGAAGTCTGTAAGGGGATGCTCTATCTTGGTACATTAGCCAAGACCAGAAGAAGTGGTCAAATTGGGTAAGTATGGCATCCGATTTCATGGACAGGTTTAGATTCAACACGAAGAATGCGCCAGATGTGTTCTACATCCAGAACTTGAAGAAGAAACCCACGGAGACATTCCGCAAGTATGCTACTCGTTGGAGATCAGAAGACGCTAAGGTCAGGCCGGCTTTAGAAGAAGAACAAATGAACAGGTTTTTCGTCTGAGCTCAAGACCCACAGTACTATGAAAGGTTGATGTTGATTGAAGGCCAGAAATTTCATGACATCATCAAGCTAGGGGAGAGGATCGAGGAAGGTATTAAAAGTGGTATGGTCACTAACTTCGAATCATTACAAGCTACCAACAAGGCTCTACAGTCTGGTGGCACGTCCAAAAAAAGGGATGTGGGTGTCGTGATGGTTGCACAGAGAACAAAATTCCCAATAAAATACCAAACCTACCCAATACCCCCTCCTATATATCAACCTACCTCAAATTACCAAGCACATTTGCCCTCTCACCAAGCTCCACCACCTACTTACCAATCATCTCCACCTCTCGCATATCAACCTACTTCACCCAAATACTCCCAACCTGCACACGTCTACCAAGCCTACAACACCCCACAACCCACTATCAATCACCTTGCCAAAATTTCCCTAGACCCAGACCAAACTTCGATCGCAGACCTCCCAAACAATACACTGCCACTGTCGAACCAATCGACCAGTTGTATGAAAGGCTTAAAGCTGCTGGTTACGTCACCGTTATCCCTGCCATAACTCCAGAAAATCCTTCCCAATGGATCAACCCAAACAAAACCTGTGCATACCATTCCAGCATGAAGGGGCATACTGTTGATTAATGCCGCTCTCTGAAGGATAAGATCCAGGCTCTGATTGACAACAAGATCATCGTGGCAAAGGAGACTGCTCTGAATGTCCGCAACAACCCTCTACCAGACCACAAGGGTGGAGGTTTTCACATGATTGAGATAGAAAAAGATTGGGACCCCAAAGGATCGATCGGATTAATCGCTGAAGGTGACGAGCCAAACAAACCGACAATTACACTTAATCCGATTGTAGTCCAAATCCAACCTTTTGGAGACGCTAAAGTGAACATGTCCGTACTACTCGAGTTCAAAGCACCTTCTTCTGCAAAGATGCCAGGACTGATTGAGGTCAAATTTGGGTCCTCAAAGGCACCTACTCCATTTGAAGTTGTTGTGTTACCTTCCAAAGCAAGGGTACCCATCCCAGCGGCAATGTCAGCCATAGCACCATTCATAAGAAGGCCATCCCTTGAGATTACACAGCCGAGGCAAGGAGAAAAGTAAAAGCCAAAATCGGAGAAGCAGTTGCGGCACAGGGTATGATAAGAACCGATAGGGTTTATACTCCAAAACATTTAGCTGAATCAAGTAAGCAGGCCTCTGGACGGCCTACCAAAACTGGGTCCGATGATCTCTGGAGGAAGATACAAGCAAAGGAGTACTCAGTCATTGATCAACTGAATAAAACACCGGCATAGATCTCCATCCTAGCTCTGCTGCAAAGCTCCGATGCATATACGAATGCCTTATTGAAGGTGCTGAGCAAGGCATATGTACCCAGCAACATAACTGGAGGAGAAATGGCAAAGATGGTAGGGCAAGTATTGGAGAGTCACAAAATAACTTTCCACGAAGATGAGCTGACACCGGAAGTTTTAAGCCATAATGAGGCATTGCATATCGCTGTGCAATGCGAGGATTATTTCATCACTGGGGTTCTGATTGACAGAGGGTCCAGCCTTAATATTTGTCCATTGGTGACTCTCAGGACACTAGGAAAGAGCCTGCATGAGATCAAGGATGGAGCCATCATGTCAAAGTTTTCGATGGTTCCCAAAGATCCACCATTGGGGAAATCAGTTTGTGTATGCAAATGGGACCTACTTGGTTCGATGTCGACCTTCAAGTAATAGACGTCCTAGTATCTTACAACTTGCTATTGGGACGGCCCTGGATCCATGCTGTTGGGGCTGTGGCATCAACCCTACATCAGGCAGTGAAGTTTGAGTGGAATCACCAAGAGGTGATTATTTATGGTGATGGTAGCAATCTCATATACAGTTGCTAGACTATCCAGCAATCGGAGGAAGAAGAAAGATAAGAGGAGAAACCTACCACCACATCGAGCGACTCAACGCGACGGATAAGGATAAATGGTGTGATAACAAAATTGAAAGAATATTGAACTGGTGCTGGTATGAACTAGGCAAGGGACTCTGCAAAAATCTCCAAGGAATTGCTAAGCCTATCAAGTTGAAGAAGCACGGTACCACTTTCGGTTTGGGATATGAATACACTTGGGAGGAGTTCAACCACTGGTCACCACTATGGCATAGTCCCTACTACCCACTGGAATATCTGATACCTCGCTTGGGGCAGACTTTCCAGCCAGCCAACGTTATATATGGGTCAGAAGAAGAGGAAGCATTGGCGGCGATGAGGAATTTGTTTTTGGAAGATGATAATATGGATTGTTGTGTCATTTTCGAGGAGGAGGGGAAGGAAGGCCCTTCCAGGAGAGCGCCTCAACAATCGATCCATCAGAACCACCATAGCCCGAAAAGCTTCGGGTATTACTATTACTTATCTTGATGAACCGACGATTGTGACATGCAACGAGACAACGCAATAAATGGATATAGACTCAGAAGAAGATGATATACTAGAAGAAATTGTTAAAGAAGTTGAGAATTTTGGGAATAGACCTAAGTCCAACCTGGATGAGACTGAGGTTGTTAACTTGGGAGATGCAGAAAATGTCAAAAAAATGTGCATCAGTGTCCACTTGTCACCATCAAAGAAGGAAAAGTACACGGAATTCCTAAGGGAATACGAGGACATATTCTCCTAGTCGTATGATGATATGACCAGTCTCAGTACATCTATTATGGCTCACAAACTGCCAACCGATCCCGCATGCCCGCCGGTAAAGCAGAAGCTCAAAAAGTTCAAGCCTGACATAAGTTTGAAAATCAAAGAAGAAGTCACCAAGCAAGTCAAAGATAAGCTTTCAGGGTAGTAGAGTATCCAACATGGTTAGCCAACATCATGCCAATACTGAAGAAGGACGGGAAGGTTAGAGTCTATGTCAACTACCGGGACCTCAACCGGGCCAGTCCCAAAGACGACTTCCCCTTGCCAAACATACACATTCTAATTGACAACTGCGCCAAGCATGAGCTACAATCGTTTGTGGATTATTTTGTTGGGTACCATCAGATATGGATGGACGAAAAAAACACTGAAAAAATGGCCTTCATTACGCCATTGGGGATGTATTGTTACAAAAATGATGTCGTTTGGGTTAAAGAATGCAGGGGACACCTACATGAGGGACATGACCACCATTTTTCATGACATGATACACAAGGAGATAAAAGTATATGTAGATGATGTCATCATCAAATCCAATAAATCCACTGACCACATGGAAGATTTGAGGAAGTTCTTCAACGGACTGAGAAGGTACAACCTGAAACTGAATCCTGCCAAATGTGCATTCGGGGTTCCTGCCGGAAAACTACTCAAATTTATTGTGAGTCGTCGAGGAATAGAATTGGATCCGTCAAAGGTCAAAGCTATCCGGGAATTGCCACCACCAAAGAACAAGAAAGAGGTTCTGAGTTTCTTGGGGAGACTTAACTATATCAGTCGGTTCATAGCTCAGTCCACTATCATTTGTGAGACAATCCTTAAGATGTTGAAGAAGGACGCCGCTACCAAATGGACTGATGATTGTCAAAAAGCCTTCGACAGAATCAAGGAGTACCTATCAACACCACTAGTTTTGGTTCCACCTGAACCAGGTAGACCCTAATACTCTACCTTGCAGTGTTGGATGGAGCGTTTGGTTGTGTTCTTGGGAAACATGACAAAATAGGGAGGAAGGAACAAGCCATCTACTATCTCATCAAGAAGTTCACCTCGTACGAGGCCTGGTATTCTCTGTTGGAATGCATTTGTTGTGCTCTGACTTGGGTAGCTCAGAAGCTGAGGCACTATTTTTGTGCCTATACTATGTATCTCAGATCAAGAATGGATCCGCTGAAGTACATCTTTCAGAAGCCCATGCCCACTGGAATACTAGCCGAGTGGAAAATCTTGCTGAGTGAATTCGACATTGTTTACGTGACTCAGAAGGCAATCAAAGGACAAGCACTGGCAGATCATCTTGCCAAAAATCCTGTGGACGGAGAATACAAACCTCTAAAGACATATTTTCATGATGAAGAAATATCCTTCATAGGAGAGGATATTGCAAAATCCTATGATGGCTAGAGAATGTTTTTCGACGGAGCAATAAACTTCAAAGGAGTTGGCATAGGAGCAGTCCTAGTATCAGAAATCGACCATCATTATCCGGTATCTGCCAAGCTCAAGTTCCCGTGCACCAACAATATGGCCGAGTACGAAGCGTGCATTTTAGGGCTCAAGCTGGCTATTGACATGAATATCCAAGAATTGCTAGTAATCGGGGATTCAGACCTGCTCATACATTAGGTCCGAGAAGAGTGGGCAACTAAGAATTCCAAGATACTCTTGTATTTGCATCACGTACAGGAGTTGAGGAAGAGATTCACAAAGACAGAATTTCGGCATGTTCCCAGAGTCCAGAATGAGTTTGCCGACGCGTTGGCAACCCTATCATCTATGATCCAACATCCAGATAAGAATTTCATAGATCTTATTCCGGTAAAAATTCATGACCAACTAGCTTACTGTGCTCATGTCGAAGAAGAGGCAGATGGAAAACCTTGGTTTCACGATATTAAGGAATACTTGGCAAAAGGAGAATATCTAGGGCTTGCAAATGCTACTCAGAAACGCACACTTCAAAGATTGTCTAACAATTTCTTTCACAGCGGAGGAATCCTATATAGGAGGACTCCTGATCTGGGATCACTAAGGTGTGTTGATGCAAAGGAAGCATCTAAACTACTAGAAGAAATTCATGCAGGGACTTGTCGTCCACATATGAACGGCTTTGTCTTAGCCAAGAAGATACTCCGGGCAGGTTATTTTTGGTTGGCTATGAAAATGGACTGCATCCAGTACGTCCGAAAGTTTCATCGTTGTCAGATACATGCTGACATGATAAAGGTGCCTCCAAATGAGCTTACTGCAACAAGCTCGCCATGGACATTCGCCGCTTGGGGAATGGATGTCATCGGACCTATCGAGCCTGCCGCATCAAACGGGCACAGGTTCATTCTAGTGGCAATTGATTATTTCACAAAATGGGTTAAAGCATCTTCTTACAAGGCAGTGACTAAGAAAGTCGTGGCGGACTTTGTCTGCGACCGCATAATTTGTCGATTCGGAATTCTGGAGTCGATCATTACTAATAATGGTTCTAATCTCAACAGTGACTTGATGAAAGCCATGTGTGAAACTTTCAGGATCAAACACAAGAATTCTACAGCTTACAGACCTTAGATGATGGAGACGTAGAAGCCACCAATAAGAATATCGAGAAGATACTAAGGAAAATGATAGAAAAACGTAAACAGTGGCACGAGAAGCTATCATTTGCTTTATTGGGGTACCACACCACAGTTCGCACATCAACCGGGGCAACTCCCTATATGTTGGTTTATGGTACAGAGGCAGTCATTCCCGCCGAGGTGGAAATTCCCTCGTTAAGAATCATACAGGAAGCAGAACTCGACGACGCAAAATGGATAAAGAGTCGCTACGAGTAGTTAGCCCTCTTAAATGGAAAAAGAATGAACGCAGTTTGTCATGGTCAACTTTATCAAAATAGAATGTTTAGAGCCTTCAACAAAAGAGTCAAGCCAATACGGTTCACACCAAGGCAGCTGGTATTGAAGAAAATCTTTCCACATCAAGATTAAGCTAAAAGGAAATTCTCTCCCAACTGGCAGGGGCCGTACATGGTTCACCGAGTTCTAATAGAAGGAGCCCTCATACTCGCAGAAATAGACGGAGAATTTTGGCCAAAGCCGATAAATTCATATGCAGTCAAGCGATACTATGTGTGATTATTTATGATTTCCTTATATGATGTAATTTGAACTACGTCTGACCTGATTCCCGTTTAAGAGGGGATACGTAGGCCGCCTTATGGGTTCGGTCACAATTCAATAAAATTTTCATTTCCCCAGATATTGGAAACGGGGGCAGAATTTTGAGGAGGACCCTCAAAATTTTGAAATTGATTTCAGCCATTTACCGCAAGCAGCCATCAGAAGCAGCAACCCAGTAAACTGGGGTAGAATTTTGAGGAGGACCCTTAAAATTTCGGAGCGAGAAAGGTCGCAATGTCTTGAACTGCGTCACAGTCATCGGTTCATTTAAAGAAAATCATTTTCCAATTATACATTTATGTTATACTTTACTAAATATTGCATGTCTATCATCAAATCTTTGCTCAGCGGCGCTACCCCAATGATACACAGCATCACTAAAAACAGAGCCAAGCAGGATGATCAAAGTCCGGGGATACGAACTAACCTTCCCCCTCTACAAAACTCACGATTTCTCTTTGGATGCAGGCACCCAAGTCGCAAACCATCAAGTACATTTATACGCTCATACTTTTCAGGAATGCAACCTTCAGAACCATCACACCTACTCACAATTGTTATCCATACATGATATCCCCAGCAGCCACAATATCGCGACTAGCTATCGGCTAAGAGATTTTACTACCATTCGTCTTTTACTTTTCCGCATTGCATAAGGCTACCTTTCTGCCTTCTGAGGTTAAACTCTACCTCCATTTGCATTGCATAAGGCTACCTTTCTGCCTTCCGAGGTTAAACTCTACCTTTATTTGCATTTCTTGCATTGCATAAGGCTACTTTTCTGCCTTCTGAGGTTAAACTCTACCTCCATTTGCATTTCTTGCATTCCATAAGGCTACTATTCTGCCTTCTGAGACTAAGCTCTATCTCTACCTGCATCTCTCCACATTGTATAAGGCTACTGTTCTGCCTTCCGAGGTTAAGCTCTACCTATTTCTGCATCTCTCCGCATTGCATAAGATTACTATTCTGCCTTCCGAGGTTAAGCTCTACCTCCATCTGCATGGCTGAAATATCGCCATTTTACTTAAGTCTTGCGTTGGCTGAATACCGCCACTTCATTTAAGTCTTGCATCAGCTGAAATATCGCCATTTTTATTCCAATCATGCATCGACTGAAATACCGCCACTTCAATTAAGTTTTGCATCGGCTGAAATATTGCCATTTTTATTCAAATCTTGCATCGGCTAAAATACCACCACTTCATTTAAGTCTTGCATCGGCTGAAATACCGCCATTGTTATTCAAATCTTGCATCGGCTAAATTACCGCCACTTTATTTAAGTCTTGCATCGGTTGAAAGATCGCCGCCTTTATTTAATTCTTGCATCGGCTGAAATACCGCCACCTTTTATTTACGTCTTGCATCGGCTGAAAGATCACCACCTTTTGCATTTCATGGGCTAAAAGATTGCCAAATTGTCCGAAGGTGTCATTGTTCGGAGGCACTATTTTCATAGCCCGAGAATGCCATGCCATGGCCTGAGGACCCCATTTTATCTTTTGCATATCATTATTCAAAAGCATCATGGTTCGGAGGCACCATTTTCATAGCCCGAGAACATCATGTCATACCCTATGAATCCTGTATTATATGCTTCATGGCCCAGTACATCATGGTCTGAGGACGTCATCTTAATCGTTCAAAGACAGAATTCATGGTCCAACGAGAACTTGCATCACGTTTAAATTTATGCACAATATATGTTCGCATTGCTCATTTGCAGATAAATCGGCTAGCAACGGCCGTCTCAGCAAGGGCGATCCCACTCCAGTTCCCGCAGCCTATTAGACTTTGACTAATGCTACCCCAATTCGAATATCCCATCCGTTTTTGAGAATCTTCATCGGCATGTTCTGCCGACGGATCCTGAACTACATACGGCCTGATTCCTGTAATACTAGGGATATATAGGCAGCTCAGGAACCAGAGCACAGTCAAAACTCTTCAAATCGTTTCGCTCGATCAAATTGGCCATCATATCTTTACCCGACAACTCTTTCATCCTTCCCGGAAAAAGAGGGGCAGCTATTGATGCCCAATTTTTTCCTATATAATTTTTTCAAAATAGCATATATATGCATATATAAGCATATCTAAGAGTTTTGGTATTTTTCCTAATATTTAAAGAATTTAAAATTAATTTATTGTCCATTTTTAGCAGTACAAAAATTAATAATGATTCTCAAAATCATCAATTTTGGTGAATAATTTATTTTATTACCATATTTATACCAAAATACAGTTAGGATAATTTTTGTATATTTTTATAAATTTATTTAGTATTTAAAAGACTAAATTGCATATAATTGCAATTTTAGCCTACTTTAAGATTAATAGCATTTTATAATTGTGAACTTAGTCCCAGTATTTTTAAATTGATATTTATATGTTATTTGTTGGCTAAGTACTTTTAATTTGTTTTTAAAATTATGTTTTACTATTTTATAAAATAAAAGGGGTAACAGTGGCTATTTAAATACTAGCCCCATTTACATTTCAATTATAGCCAAATTGATCCCCTCTAATTGACCCAGTTTTGAGCCCAATTCCAGACCAGCCCAATCCCACTTGACCCAACTCTTAACTCGTTTAAACAACCCAACCCGTTCCCCACCTACCCGTCTAAATCTGGACCGTTGATCACTCAAGATCAACGGCCAAGATTCACCCTCCATAATTAAACCTAACAACCTACCCTAATTCCCTCATTATCATCGGACCTGCCACCCTGAAATCCCAAAACACTCTCAAATCCTCTCAATAACTCTCCAAAACCCTAGCCTCCTCCCACCTTCCTTCATCGGATTTTCACCGGAATCCATGGCTTCCCAGGCCATGGATGGTCTTTACCTACCCTCTCCACCATTATACCTTGGTTGTTCAAGGTCTAGAAAGCTGACTTCGATGGTTCTTCCTCCGATCTTCTCCGATCTTTGATTCCATGGCTTCTCCGGCCATGCTCCGGCACATTCGAGACTCAGGAGCCTGATTCTTGACCTCTCCGACTCAAGATTGGACCTGTTCCCAAGCCTTTCTCGTTCCTAGGATTTTCTCCGAAACCCTAAGCCATTCGAGGTTCTTCCTTTGTTTGTTTTCCTAGATCTATGCTTTATCTATGCGTTACTTGACATTTTAAGTGTTTTCCCCAAGTTTTATTTTCAAAATCGTTTGTGTTCAATTTAGGGTTTCTGAAAGGTTTTTAAAAGAATCTTTCTGACTCTGTTCTTCTTTCTTTATGTGTGTTTGTCTGACTTCTTTTACTATGCATACTGTTCTTCTATTTCCTTTTTTTTACTCTACATGTTAATCCGTGTTGTTTTCCTTATTCTTTGCTATATGTGTTTACGGTTGAGTTCTTTGATTCTTGTTTACTTGACTGAACTTTGTTGGCATTCTTACTAAGCATATTTTATCTACTTTTGTTTAAGCTCGTATCGTCTCTTTCTTCTGAACCTGTGTAAATTCTGGGTTTTCTCAAACATGTTCTCATGACCTTGAACTAGTTTTCTTTCTATCATGTATGTTTGTTTCTCATAAGTCTTTGGAAAATACTTCTAAGCCTCTCTCAAGTGGCTTGCTTTCTCACTTCTATGTCCTATTCAATTCGAAACCCTAGGATTTGGGGGTTTCTTGGCAATTTTGATTTGTGTGCGAGTTAGGGTTCTATTTTGGGACCTTGGATTCCCAGACTCGTTTTGAGTCTGCAAACTAGACTTATACCACTTTTGCTTTTAATTCTGGACCTTTCTTTGATTAACTTCCTGATTCACTTATGTGTGTACTTTATATATGAGAAATTCCTCTTTCAAAAGGTTTACCAACTAATTGATTGATTCTGAAATCCTTTTAATAAGGCTGACAGATTGTTACTGATTTTTTTTTATTGAACTTCCTTTACATTTCCTGACTTGGTTCATTCTAATTGAACTTGTAATCTTGGTTTCACTAGCTATTTGATTGATTCCCTTGTCATATTTAGCACAAATCATGTACCATTGATTATTTTCCTTAAATAACTCATATGTATTTACCCTCTTTATGCTACTTTGAAAATGTTTTAATTAAAACTCATTTCCTTAACTGGATTTTACCCGTTGAAATCAGAATCCCTAAACTAAATGGACATTGATTTCAATGATATTTCATTGCCTTTCTTACTTGTTTTCTGCACTATAAGAGGACCAACACTACAGCAGCACAGGACCACTCCTTAACTTCCAATTCAGTACTTACAAACTTGCAATACTTCTTTGAATTCAATACTCTTCCAACACTCTGCTTTGATTGAAATCTTTGGGAACTACTTACTTGCAACTTGGCCTTTTCGAGATTACTGTTTTTACTTGTTTCCCTTGAGACTGGTATGTTCTGATTCAATTTTCTGCCTCACCCCCTATGTGTTTACTTTATAGTTTCAGCACTCTTGTTTACTTTGTTGTTCATGCTCAGTGATTGAACTATGTATGTTCTTTCCTTGCACCTGTTTCTATTGTGAATCCCTACCCCCTATTCCCATTATGTGTTTGAGTTAAGGTTCTTGGCCTAGCAGTATCCAAATTACTGCCCAGATCAGAATCTGGTCCTCAATGGATCCTAACTCCCCAAGTTTGGCTAGCAGGCTGGTCAGGGGTGTGCCAGCGCTCTTAATTGCTGGGCATGACCACCAGCCTGTCGTGGCCTTCCCTAATTCACTCTCTATGCACCTACACTTACTCTTAGGCTCTAAGTTCTGCCCCCATCCTATGAGCCTTGCCTTGGGACCTTCAGTTCCCTCTGAACTTGGACATTGGAGGGCTGGCCCTTCCACACTGCACTATAATTCTGTAATGTGTTTGGGGTGTAAGCATTGCCCGGAGCCCTTTGAGACTCTTGGGAACTTTGACATATTCCAAATAAGATAAAGGCTTCAGAAATCTGATCTTTGGAAGTTGATTTATTTCATGTTTCACACTATGAGTCTGAATTAGGCTCTCCTTGGTTGGAATTTTAATTTCTGATGTAACTTTTATTTACTTTTTCTGGATTCATTCAGGTTGTAATAATTTGTAATAACTATGGGGTGTATAGTAAAAAATGAGAAGGGTCTCTCATGTTATGCATATGGGGTAGATAACATGTTTTTAGACCTTTATTTTCTGCAATCACAACATTTCTCACTTATGTTAGGGCATATAGAGATCCTGCCTATAGGTTTTCATATAGCAATCCTGTCTATAGTTTGTCATTACTGCATATAAAGATCCTTCCTATAAGTCACTTCATTATTGCATATAGAGATCCTGCCTATAAGCTTTCATATAGCAATCCTGCCTATAGTTTATTTCATTACTGCATATAGAAATCCATGCCTATAAGTTTTCTGCACTTCTGCATATATACGTCTGCCATTAGGCAAATAATCATAGGTTTAATGACAATCAACTTCATTTAGATATCAGTCCTATAGGACTCCTACACTTACGTAATCGCCTTAAAACCAACAACGCTTAGAAATCATGTCGGTGGGGTGTAATCAATTGAACCAGTTTCGTCTATTTCATCTATGAGTTTAAAATCAATAGCAAGATCGTGTAAAATCTACAACTTTTGTGTATAAAGCCAGTAGCCTTTCTTTAAAATCATTACACCTCCTGCATTGTTAGATATCATGCTTATAGGCCTCATCTAGGCAAACCTGTAGGTAATTAATCAACTATACCAGTCTTTAATAATTGCAACCAGCGGGCAGGTCTAATTCGGACTTCTTATCTGAAAATATGTGATAAATCAGCCACCCCTTTAATTTTTAAGTAAAGACCTAACTAGTACCTGTAAGTCATGCTAAATAATTTTTTGCTTTGTATGAGGAGACCTATTTGAGCCTTTAAACTGCTATGTGTCCCCTTTTACTGCTTTATGTGTTTTTTTGTCGCACTAGATTTTTGTCCTTTTAAAACTTTGAAAAGCCAATCTCCCTTCCCTTTAGGATTAGTAGTCCCAACTGCTTCCGGGACTGATAGGATTGGGGCGGTTAATAGCATGCAATAAGTAACGAGACCATTCAGCGATTTAATACCTTAACGGGGCGGGTAGGGGTAGACATGGATATGATGACCGCGCGATAAAACTACGTGTATAAATGGTTACCGGGTGTTGCGTGAGGTGATCCATATTATTTATAAACCTAGCACCCCCCCCCCTCTTTATGTGCTTACTTTTTTTTAGAATTTTCTTTAAAACTGTCAGTTTTCAGCTCTTTTAAACATTGTATTTTGCTTTAATCATTCAAAACCTCTTTAAATTTCCGACATTGTTTTTGTAATGACCCGACTGGTTGTTTTGCATTTTAGAACCCCGTTCCCTTAAGTAAACTTCACACACTTGATTTAGCTAATTTATAACTTGTGGGGACGATTGGTTTGGGAGTTGGAAGAGTTTTGAGTAAAAATATGTTCATTTGCTTCTTTAAGATTTTCTTAAAATACCAAGTTTGACTTCTGTCAACTTTTTGGGAAAACGGACCCGGATTCGTGATTTGACAATCTCGAAGGATTTGTGGGAAAATATGGGACCTGGGCATATGACCAAAATCGAATTCTGAGGTCCCTAGCCCGAGTAATGAATTTTTATTTAAAATTGTTAAATTGAAGTTTTAAAGAATTAAAGAAACTAAGTAATCATTGATTCCCTAGTTATCGGGCTCGGATTTTGGTTCCGAAGCTTGGTACAAGTCCGTAATGTTGTTTAAGACTTGCCTGTAAAATTTGGTGCCAATCCGAGTAATCTAAGGGCGTTTTGACCCGTTAGAAAAGAATTAAGAACTTGAAGTTCAATAGTTTGATTCATTTGGTTTTAAGGGGTGATTCCAAGATTTAGCTTTGTTTTGAGTGTTCCGAGGGTTCGAGTAGGCCGACTTGTCGGTATGTTCGGGTGGGGTTCGGGAGCCCAAGCGTCGATCGGACGAGGCTTGATGAAGTTGAAATTTGGAAAAGGGAGCTGAGTTGATGCTTCTATCATAACCGCATCTGCGGTTCTAGAACCGCAGATGCGGTCAATCCATCGCAGAAGCGGCCAAGGGCCAGGCTAAGGGAAATCACAGAAGCGGCCCAGAAATCGCAGAAGCAGTTCCGCTTAAACGATCCCTAGATCGCAGAAGCGGTCCAGTCGCCTTAGGCCCACACTGCAGAAGTGGCCCAGTTTCTGCTGAAGCAGTTCCGTAGAAGCGGGACCCAGACCGCAGAAGCGGTCCAGGCATTTTGGGGCAGGTTCCCAGAAGTGATCCTAATTCTGCAGAAGCAGTTTTCGCAAAAGCGGTCAATGCACCGCAGAAGCAGAAATCGCTGGGCAGTGAGTTCATTTAATTCGAACTCAAAAGCCATTTATTTCATTTCTACACCACACTTAGGCGATTTGGGGGCTTCCAAAGAGAGGATTTCGACATAGTACTTCAAGGTAAGTTACTTTCATTCATTGTTAGTTTATATACATGTATATTAAGTTGATTAAACACTAAAAATTAGGTAAAATCAAAGGGTTAGAGCTAGACCTGGGGTTTTAATAAAACTAAGATTTAATCATGAAATTTGTTATGAAATGGACTAGAAATCATATATTATTGATCCTTAGGTTGTAGAGAACAATTTTCTTCGAAAAATCTTGGAATCCGGGCACGTGGGCCCGGGGTCAGAATTTAGGAAACTTGTGGAAAAGGTTGGGAAATTATTTAAATAGTTAAAATTCGACCTTGTAAGCTTTTACTGACTAGTTCTTGCTTTATTTAACTAGTTTGTGATCATTCGGCTCCGAATTGAGGGCTTGGGCTTGTTCGTGATATTAGAAGTGCACTTTTGAGCGAGGTGAGTCTACTTTCTAACCTTGTAAGAGGGAATTGCCCCCATAGGCATAACAATTAAATTATTTGTCATTGTATTCGGGAGCTACGTACGTACTAGGTGATGAGAGTCTGTGCATAACAAGTAATATGCTAAGTCCGGGTAGTTTAGGACCCATAAACATGCTTTACGTGATACTCTAGTACAGTCTAATTATCTTGAATTCGTATGAACTCTTTGATTAAGAAGAATGAGATTAGAGGACGACCATTATCCTGTTTGGTCCTTTAAAAGAGAATAATTAGCATTTATGTGTATGGCCACCCTCACATATATATGAAGCCTATGTGTATGATCATAGAGATTAGCAAGTATAACAACAATTCTTCCTTTAGATTTTCTTCATGAGCGTCCATTTATATATTTAAGCAATTATGAAGCCTAACCCACAATAGAATACCAAATAAGTCATGTGCATACAATCACCGAGGAACGTATGGCCCGATCCAATATCTGTTTGACCGCGTCGCACGGGTGATTCGCGAGCAGGGTAATAGATGCATCTATGGTTCGAGACGTTCGACCCTCGGCAGTGTACAATTTACTTTTATGTTGGATCGGGCCATACGTTCCTCGGTGATTACATGCGCATGACTTATTTGGTATTCTATTGTGGGTTAGGCTTCATAATTGATTAAATATATAAATGGACGCTCATGATGAAAATCTAAAGGAAGAATTGTTGTTATACTTGCTAATCCCTATGATCTGAGTTATTTCTGCTTATTAAAAATCCTCCTCATTTTACATGACCTTAGTAAGTATCGAGTCGACCTCTCGTCTCTACTTCTTCGAGATTAGATCGGATACTTACTGGGTACATATTGTTTATGTACTCATACTACACTCCTATACTTAAATGCACAGGATCTGAGGCAGGTGGACCTGGTTATCATTCTGGTGCGCACCCGTGAGCGGACTTAGGACTTCTTCGGTGAGCTGCTTTCCTCCATGCCAAACCGCGGTCGAAGAAGTCTTTCCCTTATGCTTTTATTTTCTGTCTACTTTGATTCAGACAGTAGGATAGTATAATATCTTTTTGGGTGTATATTCTACTAGCTGCCCGTAGCTTGTGACACCAGGTTCTGGCATACACATTTTGGTAGACATTTATTTTGGGGTTGCGTAATTATGTTATTTACGGCATTTCTCTCTTCTGGTTTAATTCCAAGTTAAGTGTTTATTCCACTCATTTCTGATTAAAAGCAACATATGTATTTAGTAATATTTCCGCGATGGCTTGCCTGATAATGGTGTCAGGCGCCCTCATGACCTATTGTGGAAATGGGTCGTGACAGTTTTCTCTTCCAAATTTCCGCCCATTTCATCTCTCTGTTTGATTATTTGCATCAGTTATTTGACCCCCTATTTTCTGCACTTATACATCCTTTAAAACAATTATGAAATCGCCTATTTCTAAACTTCAACACGCTTTTAACTTTTATACATTCCCCTGCTTGTAATCTTTGTGTGGAAATTGTCTTGTATGTTTATTTGTTGATTATATTTAAAGTCACAAATGTAGCATGGCTGGGGACCACACTAGTGGATCTTGGGGGGTGCCTAACACCTTTCCCCCGAGATAATTTCAAGCCTTACCCATTCTCTGGTTCTTCTTCTCTTTTGAATTTCTTAGTGTCCTAATGCACTAAATCATTAGGTGGCGACTCTTCAATTGCAAACCCAATTCCCAAAAGAAATGAATTGCCTGCCCAAATGTCATAAACACGATTTCGCCTTTAGAAAAAGAGGGTATCGACATCCCTACGGTGCACGCCCACACACCCGTCACCTAGCATGTGTGTCACCTCCAAGATAGTCATATTGTTACACCCGTAAGTTTAACAACATTGATACCATAGTAGATATATTTGATATGGTATTCTGAGTGGAACATTTTCATTAAAAAAAAAGGTATGAAAAATATAATTTTATATAGTTATTAATTTTACTACTTTCAACTATACTTTAAACTATACGTATAATATGAGGGAGAGATGTGGAGAGCATTCCGTTAGCTGCCCAAAAGTGGAGAACTCTAAGCAGTAATATGAGTTTGAGAAATTCAAATCACTATGTACTTTAAATTAAAAATCATCATCAAATTATACTCCTTAATTATTTACTTTTGATTATATCAAATAAAGAACAAACTTAAGAAGTTAAAATGTGAATGCTACATTATGAAATAAGTGAATGAATAAATCTTGCATTCTTTTTGTAAACGAAAGAAAATTCTTTTAGACACTTTCTTATATTTTTAAAATTCGTATTACAAACTTTATTATAGGTAAGAGATGGGTAATGATCAAGTTATTACAATAAAGGGCACATTTATGTAATTTTATGTGCTCTAATACATGTAATTGTACATGACTAAAGCGCGTAAAATACAAATCTAGAAGTTCTTGTTTCATTATGCCATAGAATTCTTAAGGATCTTCTACTACCTTGATATGGCTATAAAAATAATTCCGAAATGGTGATGAGGTCATTTTAGCAAAGATACTACAGATATAACATTATATGTAAGCCCGATAATTTGATAGGCGAAATATGTGCATGGCTATGTGTTTTTGCTTTTCTTTAAAAGGAAGAGAGTCTGAATCTTATTGTGCTTTTGGTTCTTTACTTTGATGTCAACAATTTTTTGAAGAGAATACAGATACATTAGTGTAAAGTACTTTCTTCTGATTTTAAGAAGCAGTTCATTTTATTTAAAATTAGGGTAGCAACTGTCTCACATGAGAGAACATGTTGAAGTGGTGTAGAATTTACGTTTGTCCCATGTTGCTATTTACTTTAGGCATGAACTTCTATATACTTCACATATATCAAGAATTTATGAGATTTTTTTTATTGTAAAAATATAAATTATTTTCTCACAAGAAAAGAAGGATATCTTTTTGTCATTTTAAGAATTTAAGCGTACGGATTTTTTTACTCTTTATATGAGAGTAGGAATATTAGAAGTTGAGAAGATATATGTATTTTTACATGAATAATTTAATGAAAAATAATATATGTATTTATTTTATATAGTACCACATGACCATAATGGTAGGGTACATAAAGTGTTTCAAAAATAAGTAGAATTTTAAATTAGTTTAAGACAATTCTTAATTATACGGTAATTATAGCGAAATATTACCTAATTGATTATTGGATAAAGTTTAAATTCCCGGAATTATATGGCAGCAAGCCACTTTCCAAACAAGTGACTCTTAGTCACTTTGCACGTGTGGCAAAATTATAGATATAGGACTTGGCATTCTTACAAAACGTGGGTCACCTATATACATTCATAAATTTTAGCATCAAATTACAGTAGCTTTCCAACGAAGGTCTTGATTACTTATATGCTATTTTGATGCCAATATCCTTTTATTCCTCGCATCAACTTCTTTTACCTTGACTTCTTCAATGCTATTTTGATCTGGTCATCAGTGGATTCCGTACCTAGATGTGGTGTTAGTTGTCAGGGATACATAGATGGGTTATCTAAAATTTGATCTGTTGTCTCTACGGGCATAAGTGTCTTTGGTATTTTTCTTTGAGAAGATGCAGAGCAAGTTTTCAGGTCTTTGACTGTAGGTATTGGATATTTTGTGTCTTTGAGCTTTGTCAAGATTTTTGTAAAATGGAAGTTCTCTGCTACAATAAATAATTAAACATCACAGTTAGTATTGCAGGATAGGTTATCAAGAATCCTTATTTTTTCAAATATAAATGGAAGTGTCAAATCGAGAGTTAGCATCTCCGAGGGGACTTCAAGATTATCGAGAGAATCGGCTCAAGTATGTTAAGGCTATTCCTTCTTTCTTTTGGCATGATTTATACGACACAAGCGAAACAAGCAAATGCACAACTTCCATAAATTACTCTATTCGTAGAAATGCTATAGATGTGTATATTCTTGTTCTCCCATAAGTCTTATTATTCTATCGTGTGTTCATGAGTCTCAGAAAAATACGTATTTGATAAAGTTTATCCGAAAGGCATATTGAGTTTTATGCCATTCCAAGAAAATCTTGTTAACGTATTTCTTATGCATTTATACATGTACATTTACTCATGACTCAGACGGCGTTATATACGAGTATATATGTATATATATGTATATGGGATATGGGAAAAGGTTAAGCGTTATATACGCACCACCACCTGATCAGCTAGTATACGTTGATGATTTGCCCACAGTGGCCGAGATGATATGATGGGACGCCCTCAGAGGCCCAATGATGTTATGTACGTACAGACCTATGCATTACATGACATTTATACATATATGCATGGTTTTATAAATATTTCATGATTTACGGAGCTATTCAGGCTTACAGGTTGAGTCCTTTACTCCGTGTTTCTTTCATGCTCTTTATATATTTATTTACAAGCCTTACATACTCAGTACATTATTCGTACTGATGTCCTTTTGTTGGAGACGCTGCATTCATACCTGCATGTATATATAATCAGTTTGACAAGCCCTCAAAGTAGACGAGATTAGCATTCAGCGAAGGATCGGTAAGACCCCTCCTCATTCAGAGTGCAGTCAAGTCTATGATTCATCGTGTCAGAGTTCTGCTACAGACATATGGGTAGGCTGGTACCCTGTCCCATTTTATGTCAAATAATCTTAGAGGCTTTGTAGACACAGTTTTATTATGTACAGTGTGTAAGAGGCGTTGACGTCCCATATGTATTCATGTTTTATGAACGATGGTTCATTGATATAACATTTGCCCACTTACAATTGTACATTACGAGTTGTGGCCATGTTGGCCCATGACAGTTACAAAAGGAATGAATGAGTTACAGAGTGATTCACTCGGTCCATAGCGGCATCGGGTTCCAACCATACCTTCCAAGGTTGGGGCGTGACACATACGACACAAAATCCGGGATTTGATATCCTCAGGACCAGATTTATAACCGTTACTTACCTCAATTCGAGCAAAATCCTACTCTGCGATGCCTTTACCTCTCGAATCAGCCTCCAAATGTCCCGAATCTAACCGCAAGCAGTACAATACCATTAATATATGCTAAAAGATTCAATTCCACAAGAAAACTACTAAATTAGACTCAAAACCCAAAATTGGCTCAAACCCGGCCCCCAGGTCCACGTCTTGAAATCCAACAAAAATCTCAAAAATCGAAAGCCCCTTCACTCACGAGTCCAACCATACCAAATTTATCAAAATCCAACCTCAATTGCCCCTCCAAAACCCCACAATTCACTCTCCAAATTCCCAAGCCCTAACCCTCAATTTTCACTTCAAAACCTCATTAATTAAGGGGGATATCAACAGGAAAATACCATTGCTAAGGATTGTTAGACTCAAGAAACTCACCTCAGTGATAAACCTCGAATTCCCTTAAAAAATCTCTTCAAAATCTCCAAAGCCCGTGCTAAAAAATGTGAAAATGAGAAGAATTCCCAAAGTCCTCTATTTATACTTTCTGCCCAGTAAAACTGCACCTTTGCACCTGCAGTACAAATTGTGCATATGCAGGTCTACATCTGCGGACCACGCTCCGCTTCAGCAAAAAATCACTTAAATCACTGCGACCGCATCTGCGATCATCGTGGGTGCGGAAACAACTTCGCACCTGCGGCTCCATCTCGCACCTACGCCTAGTTGCCCGTATCTGCGACTCTCGCAGGTGCGGGAATCTCTTCACACCTGCGGACTTTTCCTAACTCCTTCTTGGCCACATATGTGGCTCTTTAGTCGCTTTTGTGGGATCGCACCTGCGGGCTCCCCAACGCTGGTGCAGAAACACCAAAACCAACAGCTTCAGCTGCATTTCTTCAACTCCAAACCTTTCGTTAATCACCCGGAATCACCCCGACGCCCTCAGGACCTCATTCAAATATACCAACACATCCCATAACATCATACAAATTTATTCTAACTTTCGAATCACTCAAAAAACATCAAAATGCCAAATTACCCTCGTATTCAAGCCTAAGAACTTCTAAACTTTCAAATTCCACAAATGACGCCGAAACCTATCAAATAACGTCCGAATGACCTCAAATTTTGCACACAAGTCAGAAATGGCATCACGAACCTATTCCAACTTTCATAAATTCAAGCTGACCCCGATATCAAAATTTTCACTACCGACCAGAATCGCCAAAATTCTAACTTCCCCCAATTCAAGCCTAATTCTACCACGGACCTCCAAATCACATTCTGGACGCGCTCTTAAGTCCAAAATCACCTAACAGAGCTAACGAAATCATCAAAATTTAAATTCGAGATCGTTTACACATAAATCAATATCCAGTCAACTTTTCCCACTTAAACCTTCTCCTAAGAGACTAAGTGCCCCAATTCACTCCAAAATCACTCCGGACCCAAACGAACTACCCCGGTAAGTAGAAATACAGCTGTAGAACACAAAAGAAGCAAAAAATGGGGAAACAAGACTATAACTCTCGAAACGATTGGCCGAGTCGTTACATCCTTACCCTATAATTTTTCAACTTTATTTTTTTTATTTTGCATATTCTATGAGGTGGTAAATTCCATTGAAATTGGATTTCATTTAGTAAATTCCATCATTTGGAGTTTTGTTTGTGATTAAGTATTTGGCATGGTTGGTATGTGTCACGACCCAAACCGATAGGTCGCGACGGGCACCCGGTACCTTACTCAACAGTGTACCAACATAACATATCTTTTCGTATCATACTATCATAGGTAAATGAGCCAGAGAGGTTGTTGTGAGATAAATAGGATAAAACATGGAGAAATACTCGACATTGGATGATCCAACATGTAATCCAAGCTTATACATAGGACGTACGGGCCTATAAGACCAGCATGATCCATTATGTACTCAAAACATAGGCCGACAAGACCATACAAGAATCTGTATACATGACATCTATCTACAAGCCTCTAAGAATATATTATCGTAAAGGTCGGGACAGAGCCTCGCCATACCAAAAAATACACATCTAAATTATACTGACCAAACAAGCAACTCCGGAGCAAATGGAGTGCACCAACATCTTCCTCTGAGTTGATCGCCCACTCGGAGGACTCTCGATCTATCTATCGGGACCTACGGGCATGAAACGTAGCATCCCTAGGCAAAAGGGATGTCAGTACAAATAATGTACCGAGTATGTAAGGAATGAAAATCAGTAGACAATAGACATGAGAGAAACATGGAGTAAAATACTCGACATGTAAATCTGAATAGCATTGTGAAATACTTTAATATTTAAGATGTCATGCATATACGTATAGATGTCATGTCGTGCATAGGTACATGTATTCATAACATCATCAAGCCTCTGAGGGTATCCAATCATATCATCTCGGCCACTGTGGACAAAATCATCAATGTATACCAGCTGATCAGGTGGTGGTGCGTATATAACGCCATAACCTTTTCTCATATCCCATATATATAATATACATATATACGCGTATATAACAGCATCTAGCCATGGGTCAATGTATATGAATGAAAAACATGAGAAGTACGTCAATAAAATCTTTCGGAGTGTCACAAGACCATTATACCTCTAACTAATATCATGAAATAAATTTTACCAATTTACGTAATTTTAAGACCCATGAGCATATGATAGAATAATATGACACATAGGGAATCAAGAATATCGACATCTCTAGTATTTCTATGAATATAGTCATTTATGGAATTTATGCATTTTCTCGTTTCGTTCGTGTCGTATAGATCATCCCAAAAAGAAAGAAGGGATAGCCTTAACATACCTGGAGTAGGGAAAACTCCATATAATACTCTTGGAAAAGATTGCACGTGTTTGATACCCAATTTTTCCATGATATTTTCAAACTGTGCTTTGGCACCAATTAGTATTTTTCATACAATTTCTGCATTTTAAAAATATTTTAATTAATTTATCCCAGCATTTTACTTATAAAACAATCACTGATTGCATCATAAATAGTTTTATAATAATTTGTGTGGCTTAATTTTATTATTTGCATTTGCACCAAGTTTCAATTATTACACAAATAGCCACATTTATATATTTAGAATGCAATTGTAATTACTTTGCAATTATAGCCTATGCATGCATTATTACATTGTTTTACCAGAAAATAGCCTCGAATATTTTTAAAATATTAACCAATTATTTTAAAATATTTCCAGGCATAAAAATCATTTTTTATAGCCTATTAGTTATTTTTTAAAATTATTTTATCAGTTAAATACAGTATTTAACAAATGGCCCCCTTATTTTCTAACTTAGCTTAAATACCTAGCCCAATTTTAAGCCCTTATAAACCAGCCCAGAAACCTCAGACCCAATACCCACCTACCAAAACCAATACTCGGGCAAATCTTGGCCGTTGATCATTGTGATTAACGGTCCAGATTTCCCCTTTCCTAAAATAAACCAGCCTATAACCCCTAAACCCTAATCATTCTAACACCCTTCCCCGCCGTCACCTAATCCCCTCTTCTCTCAAATGCACACAAGTCTAAACCCTAATCCACCTTCACCGGCACTCATCTATTGCCATTCATGGTGGTTTCTCACCACCCCCAGGCCTATAATGGCCTCTCCTATGTTGGTATCGTCGTCTCTAGGGTCCTCAAGGGACCAGGGTCAGTCCACTTACACCTATGGCCCTTTCCCGCCTGTTTCAAGCTGTGCCGGTTCGATTTTGGGTAAGATCTTCTTATGTCGCCTTAGATCTATGGATTTCTAATACTTCTTCTTCACCTCTGTGTTGTTTGTACGCGGCGAAATCAGAAGACTATATTTCTCGCTATCATGATATTTCTGAAGCATTCCTCGAGACCCCGAGGGTAGGAGGCCATGATCGGGTTCTTAGCCTCGGGGCTCATCGAAGACCGACTCGGGGGAAACGGGGGTCGAGGTCAGGATATAAGGGAAAGCCCCCTAGGCACATGGCTACATCTGATAGGCCCGGCCTATCTAGAGCCTACTATGAGTCCTTGCATCAAGCCATCCCATCTTCGTATTCTTGTAATTAATACACGTGTACTTATAGAGTTCCCCTCATATATAAAGGGGACTCACCCTACCTTGTAGGGGACTGATGTTTCTCCACTTCTCCAAAATGCAATAATCTCTTCTAAACTATCTATCTTCATTAGCCCGAGGTCGCTTTAGTACTTTATCGTTTTCTCTTTTGTTCTTCATTACTTTGCTCAATATTGATAATATAGAGCCTTGCTTAGCTATATTTTTGCATGTTTTTCCTTTTCCGACTGCCCTCGATAGCTCAAAATAGGCTCGAATCCCGGCCCCAAGGTATCCGCAGGCCGACATCCGGGCAACAGCCCCTTATTGGTTCGATTACTGCCTTGCTTAACTCGCTTTTCGTCACTTTACTTCCCGTTTTCAGCACTAACTGCCCTAACAAACTAGTTTGGGAATAGATCACGTATTTTTAGAATCCCATTTACAAATTTAATTATTGTTACTATTTTCACGGTAAACAATTTGGTGCCCACCGTAGGGCTAAAAGTTAATAGTGATTATTTTCTTGCTAGTTTCGTCACTCGAACGCACGTTATTTTTCACACTTTTCCTTGCCCGAGATATTTTGATTTCAGGTTAATGTCCAGCTTGGTAAGCGAAATCGAGAATGATAACCCCGCAAATCATAGAGAGAACAGGTATGGTCGTTCCAACGGCTGGCGTGACAACGCAGGACCCCGATAATGCATCTAGATCGGTTCAAGCGGATGCTGGCCTGCATGCCGTGCAGCAAGGCAACGAGTCTTGCGCACCAATGGTGGTATACAGCATGTTGACCAATAGGAAGACCGAGAAATCCCGGCCCGGGTAGAACAGGAAGTTAATCTTCATATTATTTTTGAAATGTTACAGGAACGACATTTGGCTATCGCTCAGCTGCAAAGTCACCCGGAGACTCCCAACGTGGCAGCACCGGAAATATCTCCTTATGTCGAGCTAGTACCCGAGAAATTGAGCAACGACAAATCGGCAACCTACCCCGTCGCAGTTGTGAGCACGTGATTTTTGCCTCACATGAATTACTCCCACAAAATCAAAACACAAATGTTTGTTTTATTGTGTGCATTTTTGTAAATTTTTGTGATATTTTCAGTAATTATTTGCATTTGTCCTTGCATGTTTATTTGTTTAAATTAATAAAAATACAAAAATATGTTACATTTGTATTTAGGATTTGATTTTACAATTACGAGTAATTAAGTTTGTTTTACAAAAAAATAAAAAATCACAAAAATAATGTACTTCGCATTTTAGTGTTTAATGTCAAAATTGTATGATTTTATTTTAATTTGGTATTTAATTACTTGTGATAATAACTACTTAGAGTTAATTAATATTTTTAGGATAATTTATTCAAGGTTAAATTTAGGTTTTTATTCTTATTTTAGTTAGAAAGAAAATTGAAAAGAAAAAGAAAATAATTAAGAGGAAAGCATAACTGGGCCAATTTCCTTTTAAACTAAAATCAGGCCCAAACCAAAATGCCCCAAACCCAGCCCAAGCATGCCCAACCCGGTCCATTCCCAGCCAGTTTTGATCTGGACCGTTGGATCACAGGACCGTTGGATTAATTTGATCCAACGGTCCATAACCTCTTCCTTGACCCGTTCCCCGTTCCCCGGTTCAAACCGCCCCAGTACTTAACCAAAACGGCCCTGTTTAGTTAAATGACTTAATCGGGACCGTTGGTTTCCATCCATCCAACGGTCCTAATTAAGTCTTCAATTTTCAGTATACCAAGGATCCCCCAATACCCTACCCCTCTCATTTCCGTACCCCCCCCCCCC
>MU763704.1:89399-139918 GCA_026770625.1 Nicotiana glauca | reverse complement strand
ATACTAATCAAAGTCTAAAAATTATTTAATAACTATTTTGTAGTAATTTTCAATTAAAACCATAAGATCCTATTTTTGATTTTTCTTCCATTTGTTTTTTCCAAAATGCATTAATACTAAAATGTAAAAAATTAAAAATCTTAATACATATGCATATTTTTGTATTTTTAATATGAGTTATTATGTGACCAACTAACACAAAGAATGTAACAAAATTCTTAAAATTGTCAAAATAATTATATTTGATATTTTTGGAATAATTTGCTTAAGGTAAAAATCACGTGCTCACAACAAGTTCAAGGCAACACAAGAGCAAGTTTGAAGGCAAAGGTAGGATTTTTTGTAACTCATAGAGCATAGCTTAGGCTAGCTTCTTTTTATCTTGACGGTGTAATAAGGAGGTCAGCAAGCAGTAACAGCAACAACAGCAGTGAAATCACATCTTTTGGTAGTCCCAGCTACCAGACACTCCCCGAACTATACTAACCTGATTCCTGATTAGCCCAGGATATGTAGGCAACCTCTGAAGCAGGGTGCGGTCAAAACTTTTCAAAATGCTTCACAACGGAATACTCGAACAGGCAAAAATCGCTCGTATTTGCTCACTTGTCTTTGCACGAAAACTCTTCGTGTTTCTAAGCAAAGAGGGCCAGCTGTGAGCACGTGATTTTTGCCCTATATATGAGTTATTCCCATAAAATTCAAACAAAAGATTTTTTTCTTATTTTACAATTTTTGTGAATTTTGTGTTAATTGTTTTCATGCTATTTGTGCATGTTAAGTCATATAAAAATACAAAATATGCATTTGCATTTAGGATTTTAATTTCATTTTAGCATTTGAGTATGTATTATTTCATTCTAGAACAAATTAAAGAAAATTACAAAAATAATAGTCTTAGGCCATTTTAATTGATAATTGATTTTAAATAATTTTAGAAGTTAATTAGTTTAATTAGGTTTTGTTTTGATTTTTACAAAATCAGAAAATATAAAGTAAAAAAAAAAATACAAAGTACAAGAATGAAAATGAAATACAAAAGCAAATAAAAATAATAATACAAAAATCTACACAAAAAGGAAACACATAAAGAGAATAAAATGAGAAAAAACAATTAAAAGAAAGATGTGTTACAGTCCAATAGGTCTACCCAGGTCAGTCCAAAATACCCATGCCCCAGGCCCAATATCACCCCTACCCGGTCCACCCCCCCTTCAATCAAAACTACGTCGTTTAAATCATTAAATCTCAGCCATCATTTACCCTCATCCAACGGTCCATATGAGTTCCGTCATTAACAAATATATAACAAATATTATAACAAAAAAAAACCCTAGGCATTTAGACCCCTTCTCTGTATACCCCCAACCCTCACACCAATATCCGCCGTATATTACCATTCGCCGCCCGCCGGAGTTTGCTCACGGCGGCGGCAAGCTCCCGTTTCCGACCAAACTTGCACCAAAAAATTCCTCTTCTCCTCTTCTTTTCAAGTCAACAATTCTTTCTTTCCGAATCCCATTGAAACTTCTCCAAATCATAAACCCTAGCTCGCCGCCCTTTTTAGCCATCTACCACCGCCGCCTCAAATGAGTCTCAAAACTACACCTCGGAACCCCCTTCACCCCTTCAACACAAATCTTACACTGGTTTCCTTCGAAGCATAACAAAAATCTTCGAATCTTAGTCCAAGACTCTGTAATTTTCGAAGTTCAAATACGGGTCACGCTTTGTGTTGACCGTGCCCCTTTCTGGAAGGCTTTGGATAGTTCAAACATTGGCTTGTTTTTGAAAGCTCAATGGTGTTGGCGGACCTTCATTGTTGTTTCATAAGGACCCTATTCGTTTAGGCGCCTCGATTTTTTCCGGTTAGTCATCATTCCCTCTGATTCTTCCTTTCATTCTCATCAGGCATGTATTATTTATGGTAATTTTCTTGATTTTCTTTCTCCATCTTCATATGATTTTGTCGTGTTTATCTTTTCTGTCGGAACATTTTATGTTTTGTGAGAATACGATAAAGGCAATTTCACATTAATGGTAGAGATTTCGTCATCTTTTGTTCATGGATGTTTATCCGTAATTGGTGATTTACAGCCTTGTTGTTTTGGGGTCAATTTGAGTTGCAATTGGTTTGAGTTTTGGTTAAATTAATAATTTAATATTAGTTACTTAATTAGTGCAATGTTAGATAATTACTTGGTTAGCCAGTGTTATGTTTGATTAATTTAATGTAATTATTAATCGTTTCAGTTAATTTCAATCAATTCAGTCATTTGGATATAGCTGAATACTCTAGTCTTGCATTTATCATAGTAACCAGGATAAAATTGGGGATTTAACTGATAGGGTAGGGTATGGGTAGTAATTTTAGGGAACTTCAAGGGTAATTTGGGCATAGGAAAATGGCATGTTTATTAAAAACAGTAAATTTCAGAATGAAGTGAGGGCAATATAGGAATTATAATAGGATAGAATCTTCTAGATTGGGGCATTAGTATAGTTTTAAATAAATAGAGGTAGTAACTTGTGCAACAAGTTAGAAATATGAGGGTAGAAATGAAAATAAAAGAGGGGCTAATTGGTAAAATAAAAATCTGAAATTCCCTCCCAATTGTGTCTATAAATAGGTAGTCCTTCTACTTGTTTAACAAGTTTGGAATCCCAAAATTTTCCCAAAAAATATCTGTTAAGTTTCAGATCTGAAAAATAAAAATTTCAGATCCAATTTCCTCTTTTTTGATTTGAATTCATTCCAAAAATCCAAAAACATTAGGAAACTTAATAGAAAGTCCAAAAACAGTTGTTGATCCATTGAAATCTTCACTTTATTCTCAAATTCTAGCAGCTAATTCATCGAATTAGTACTGTTTCATCCAAAAAACAGTAGAAATCTGTTAGAAAGGCAAAATAATGTTGTTTCATCGAACAGCTTGTTAAATGTTGAATTATCATGGCTTTGAAAGCTGTTTTGGTTCGAAACTCCTCCTCTACTGTCGGTGGACTACTGTTATAGTTTTGATTGCTGTTTCTGCACTAAAACTGATGCTGATCCTCCTATCTTTGCTTCCTGATTCCAGGTACAAAGTTGAACTCAAATTGATGTAGTTCCGAGATGGAAATATGAAATAAAACTGGATTCAAATTCCTGTTGCATTGTTGTTATTTTGATAATTTCTGTTATGCTTTAGATAGTTTTTGTGAGGTGATTGTTTGCTTATTGCAATTGAATTAGGACATTGCCGAAATATAACAACTGGAAACTGTTTTAGCTTATGGACTGTTGAATTAATTCAGTGCTGCATGTGAATTTTGTATGTAGTAGTCCATGTTGATTTAATTCGTGCTGCTAGTGTAGTGAAGTTGGATGTCATGTGTTAGTTGCCTATTAGACTCGAAGTTGGATATGAAATCAGCATATAGATTGAAATAATATAAAACTAGTCTTAATAATTGATTTAGTAAGTACATCATTTCAGCTTTGACATCGGTTGGACACCAGAGACTCGAACAACTCCACTTAATTACTCGCTCAAAAGTTAAATTGTCATATGAACTAGAAATGGACTCCTCGAGTTTAGTCTTGAGAATTAGATTAGTAAATCATTTGATCTGATTGATATATGAGTAATATTGTCGTCAATTAATTAAGCAGGAAATTGGAGTTGGGTCATTCATTATCATTTTGATTAGAATAGTCTGAAACGATATCATTGGACCTTGGTTGAATCTAAATATTGCTGGGACTCGACAATCCACTTCAAGTGGTATAGGTTGCAAGGCCGAAATGAATGGCCCAGGCCTGGGTCAGATTTGCATATTCTTTTGGGCCTGAGCCCATGCCTGTTATTGGTCCAATTAGTGCTGGACCTGGATCGTGATCCCTTTACGCAGGTTACCTGGAGTTTGAGAATCTAAACGTAATAATTTTTAAACATTAATAACTGGTTACTCTTGTTAAGCCTTGGGCCAAGATTGAGGCCCCAAAAGCCTTGTTGCAGCTGACATAAGAATCAAAAGTCTCAAATACAATAATGTTAAAAGTAAATAATTAGGAATATGAAAAATTAATCCATAGATATGAAATTGGATCTTGAATTAGGTAGCGGGTTCAAGCTAAAAGGTTTTATCCTTTTGTTTGAAATCGGACTTGAATTCGAGATTCGAATTTAAATATGGATTACTTGACTCTTTAGAGACAAAACACAAAAATAGAAAATTTAGTTACTTTAGTTTGGCCTTTTAATAATAAATGAGATGAGCCTCGCCATATCAAATACATAGTTGCGAGGCCCTCATTAATTACTTACTTAAAAGACTTAGTATTCGGGATAGGCCATTTAGCGAATTTCACGGCTTTCCCAAAAGATAACAACACGTTAGCCGCTTTAGGCGCGATTTTCAATAAAATTACCTTCCTAAATACGGGTGCACATTTATGTGACCCAAATCCAAATCTCAACGAAGTTGAAATGTGTCAAAAGCCACGGGCGTACTGGTGCGACGTGGTTCAAGATACATTTTCACGACGTTGCAATTCTTATAAAAATAAATATATAAAAGTGGATTACTAATAAAAGGCACATAGGATAGAACATGTATTGAGATCAGATAAAATCAAATACAACAGTTGAGCGACCGTGCTAGAACCACGGAATCCGGGAATGCTTAACACCTTCTCCCGGGTTAACAGATTTCCTTACTCGGATTTCTGATTCGCAGACTGTTAATAGAGTCATATTTTTCCTCCGTTTGGGATTCAACCGGTCACTTGGGACACCATTAATCTCCCAAGTGGCGACTCTAAAATTTAATAATAAATCCCGTTCCGATTGTCCTTTAATTGGAAAAACTCCTTTTATTATACTCTTCATGGGGTGTAGTAAGTGGAAAAAGGAGGTGTGATAGAGTTGACAACTACGATGAACCAACTAGCAAAGGCATAGTTGCAAAAAGTTCAAAATCCTCGCCAAGTGAATGCAATGGAGGGTGTTAACATGCTTATCAACAAAAGAAGACAAAGAGGTCAACAGAATCAAGGGAATTCAGAGCAGTTTGACAATGATTGTGGTGGATTCCAAGATGATAGTTATGATGTGCAGAATGAAGAAGTGCAATACGTGAACAATTATCAAGGCTAGTTGGGCAATTCTTCCAACCAACAACAATGGAGATCCCAAGGCAATTGGGACAATCAACAACAACAAGGCTATGGTAATTGAGGGAACAACAATCAAAACTCCAATTGGGGAAACTAGAACAACAATGAAAACAATCAAGGAAATTGGAATGGTAACAACAACAATTGGGGTGGTAACAGCAATCAAGGTGGATGGAACAATGGAAACCAAGGAAACTGGGGACAATGCTTTCAAAAGCCCCTAATGTACCAACAACCGAACAATCCGCCCCCATTTCTATCCCAAAATCCTACTTCTTCTAACAATAATATGGGGAGAATTGAAATGATATTCGAACAAATTATGAAAAAAGTGCAGATTCTGAAGTTCAGTTTTCTTCCCACAATACTTCAATTCGAATTTTGGAGGTTCAGTTGGGCCAAATTTTACAGTCCTTGAATACTCGCCCTACGGGTGCTCTACCAAGTGATACGGTAGTAAACCCGAACGGTGAGAAAAATCATGTTATGGCGGTAATTACAAGGAATGGACGAGGCTGTGATATGAATGCCTCCAAACAATAGCAAATTTTGAGTGATGATGTTGAGTTGCAAGAAGATGAATTTCCTTTGGTAGTTGAAAATTTGATTGATGAAAATGTGAATGAAGAAGTGAGGATTATTATTAAAGATGCCGAGGGAAACTCAAAATGACGTGAACCCATCTAGGGAACACATAATAGACATGTCGGAGCCGATTGTGCCTAAAGCCAAGACTCCTTTGCCAAATCCACATCCACATTATCCTCAAAGGCTTGCGTAGCAGAAAAATGAAATCAGTTGAAAAAGTTCAATGACGTGATGAAGAGATTATCCATTAATGTGCCTTTGGTGGAGGCTCTTGAATAAATGCTGGGATATGCTAAATTCAAGTAGGACTTGGTAACAAAGAAGCGATCTATGGATTTTGAAACTATAAAGATGATTCACCAAGTTAGTGAAATAGTGAATTTAATGGCCCTGAAGCTTGAAGATCCTGATGCTTTCAACATTCCTTGCATCATTGAGAGTGCGGGCTTTGCTCAGGCTCTATGTGATTTGGGGGCTAGTATCAATTTGATGCCCTACTCAGTTTTCAAGACTTTGGGTATTGGGAAAACCGAGGCCGACTTCCATGAGATTACAAGTGGAGGTTAGAACGATGAAAAACCATTGGGTATTATTGATGATGTGCTTGTCTGCAAGTCAATGAAGTAGTCCAACAATTCCGAGGTGTGCTCTTTTGTGGACCTTGTCATGACAGTTATAGTTGATGATACCAGTGCAATGATCAATGTAGAGGACCCTCTGTAGGCCATATTGTTGAATCTTGATGTCAATTATAATGAAGGCCGAATAGAGTGTGTGAATGCTCTACATGGGATGGGCTCTTACTCTTATGAGCCGAGGAAACTATATTTGGACCTTGAGAATAGGAAGACTCCAGCAACAAAACCTTAAATTGAGGAACCTACGGTGTGGGAGTTGAACCCATTGCCTCCATACCTCATGTATGAGTTCCTAGGCCCTAGTTCTACTTTGCTAGTTATTGTTTCCTCTTGTCATACTAATATGCAGCTTGATTCCATATTGGCGGTGCTTCAAAAGCAAAAAAAGGCAATTGGATAGACTTTAGTTGATATTCGGGGGATAAGCCCCCCCATTCTGTATGCACAAGATTATTTTGGAAGATGATGCAAATTCTCCTTGGAATATCAAAGGAGGTTGAACGAGACAATGCAAGAAGTTGTGAAAAAGAAGGTGATCAAGTGGTTGGATGTCGGGGTTGTGGACCCCATCCCTGATACCTCTTGGAATTCACTGGTGGAATGTGTACCAAAGAAGGGTGGTATGATCGTGGTTGAAAATTCACAAAAATGAGTTGATTCTTACTAGAACCATCACTGATTGGAAGGTATGCAAGGAATACCGTGAGTTGAATAAAGTTATCCTCAAGGATCAGTTTCCATTGCCTTTTCATGATCAGATGTTATACCGACTTGTTGGGCGTTCCTTCTACTGTTTCTTGGATGGGTTTTCTGGGTACAACAAAATTTTGATTGCTCCAGAAGATCAGGAGAAGACCATATTCACTTGTCCATATGGCACATTTGCCTTTTCTTGGATGCCTTTTCGGTTGTGTAATGCATCAGCAACATTTCAGCGGTGTATGATGGCCATTTTCACCAATATGGTGGAAGACATTTTGGAGGTGTTCATGGATGACTTCAGTATTGTGGGTGATTCATTTGATGAGTGCTTGAAATTTTTTGATAGAGTTTTGGTCCGTTGTGAAGAAACTAATCTTGTTCTCAATTGGAAAAAATGCCACTTTATGGTGGAAGAGAGCATAGTTCTTGGGCATAAAATTTCAACGCATAGTATTGAGGTTGACAAAGCAAAAATTGACGTGATTTGAAGGCTCCCTCCCCTACCTCTAAGAGAGTAAGAAGTTTTCTTGGGCATGCAGGGTTCTACCAGAGATTTATCAAAGACTTTTAGAAGGTAGTGAATCCCTTATGAGAGTTATTGGAAAAAGATGCCAAGTTCGCGTTCGATGAAAAATGTATGCAAGTCTTTGACTTCTCAAGCATAAGTTGACCACTACTCCTATCATTACCGCACCTAATTGGAACTTGCCGTTTGAACTTATGTGTGATGCAAGCGATATTGCGGTTGGGGCGGTTTTGGGTCAAAGAGATAACAAAATGTTTCATCCGGTGTACTATGTGAGCAAGACAATGAATGATGCTCAAGTGAACTACACGGTGACCGAGAAAGAACTTTTGGCTATTGTGTTTGCAATGGAGAAATTTTGGCCGTATCTCATGGGTGCCAAGGTCATAATTCATACCGACCATGCCGCACTCCGATACTTGATGACGAAGAAGGATTCCAAAGATAAACTTATATGGTGGTCTTGTTACTTCAAGATTTTGATTTAGAGATTGTGTACTGGAAGGGTAGTGAAAACCAAGTGGCAGACCACTTGTCCCGCTTGGAGGAGGAGGTAAGGCCTCGTGATGGCGTAGAGATCAATGATTTATTTCCCGACGAATAACTCTTTTCCGTGTCGGTGAATGGTATGCCATGGTTTGTGGATGTTGCTAATTTTCTTGTGACTGGTATAATCCTGTGTGAGCTCTCTTCTAACCAAATGAAGAAGCTCAAACGAGATAGTTTTGATTTTTATTGGGATGAGCCGTACTTGTTCAAGATTTGCACGGATGATGTGATCCAAAGGTGTGTCCCGGTGGAAGAGCAATTGAGTATCTTGGAGGCTTGTGATTCCTCTCCCTATAGTGACCATGTTGGCGGGGCGAGGACGGCTTCCAAAGTTCTTAGTTGTGGGTTTTATTGGCCAACTTTGTACAAAGATGCAAGTGAACTTGTGAAGAGGTGTGACGAATGTCAATGAGCGGGTAGAATTTAGAATAAAGAATATATGCTTCTCAATACCATTCTTGAGGTTGATATTTTTGATGTATGGGGCATTGATTTTATGGGCCCATTTTTTAGCTCGTGTGGGAACACATACATTCTTGTGGCAATTGACTATGTTTCAAAATGGGTTGAAGTCGTGTCTTTGCCCAACAATGTGGCACGCAGTGTTGTTGCATTTATCAAGGCATTTTTACAAGGTTTGGCATTCCGCGTGCAATCATTAGAAATGGGGGATCTCATTTTTGAAATAGAGCTTTTGACAATTTTCTTGCAAAGTAAGGTGTCAACCACAAGGTTTCTACTCCCTATCATCCTCAAGTGAGTGGCCAAGTTGAAGTCTCAAATAGGGAAATCAAGAGTTAATTGTCAAAGACTGTCAATGAAAATAGGACCGATTGGCCAAAGAAGTTGGATGATGCTCTATGGGCTTATAGGGCTGCTTACAAGACTTCGATTGGTATGTCTTCGTATCAGTTGGCGTTTGGGAAAGCTTTCCATCTACCGTTTGAGTTAGAGCAGAAGGCCATGTGGGCTTTGATGAAGTTAAATCTTGAATGGGATGTGGCAGCATATCTTCGTGTGGAGCAACTTAATAAACTTGATGAATTCCGATTCCATGCCTACTCCAGTTCATCCTTGTACAAGGACAAGATGAAGTACCTTAATGATAAATATGCTCGTAGCAAGGAGTTCAAAGTGGGTGATTTGATTCTCTTGTTCAACTCTCGGTTATGTCTGTTTTCGAGAAAGCTTAAGTCAAAATGGAGTGGACCTTTTGAAGTGGTGTGTGTGACCCCACTTGGTGCACTTGATTTGAAGAACAAAAATGGGAAGTTTTCAGAGTGAATGAGCATAGGGTCAAGCACTACTTGGGAAAAATTGATGACAGCCACGTGGTGGCACTTCTTCATCTCAAATATTTGATGGTAACCTGTGTCATGTTGCGACATTAAATCAGGCACTTCTTGGGAGGTAACCTATGTGTTTTTCTTCTTGTTTTCCTTTAATTTTTATTATAGTGTAGGATTTATTTTTGGACTGACTGGTTGTGAGATGCTGTAGGATTGTGCTGATGCAGTGCAGGAAAAAGTTGGAAAATGACTACTCTATAAAGATTTTCAATGCAGATCGCACTTCCATTTTGTGCAGCCGCAAAGACCTCAGCGCGGGGGCAAGAAATCAATGTAGACCGCACTGTTGAATTGACCAAAGTGGAGGTTCTCTAAAGTTTACCACTGCGGCCACATTGCATTTTGTGCGGTCCGCAGTGGACCATTGTGGCCGTATTGCATTTTGTACGGGTTGTAGTGGTTGTCTTCTCTGAGCCTTATAGTTTCCAGCACCGTGGCCGGCGGTGCCATTTTGTGCGGTCCGCGGTGGGTAGGTGAGATGGGTCCCAGGGCCTTTTTATATAAATAGGACCTGAGGCCCTCATTTTGAACTTTTCAATCTCTTTAATCTCAGAACTTAAAAAATCAATGTTCATCTTCCTTCTTGCTCGTAATTAACTACGAAGACTCATCTATCTTCAGTACTTCTCACATCTGGTAACTCTAACTTCGTCTTAATTTCTTAATTTTGTAATCTTCTTTTACGTAATTACTTCTCTGTTCTTCTTCTTAGCATTCACGTATTTCTTTCAATATGGTAGCTTAGGTTAGTTAATCTTAGTTTAAAGTTAGTTTAGGTAGTTAATTGAGTGAACCAACACTTAGGAACTCTTCAATAAGTGTAAAAGAGGAATAAAATTGATCAACATATGAACTCTAGGTTGGTGTTGCTACTTGGTACTCAGTGCGGACCGCAATGGAATTTGTGCGGTCTGCGGTGCCCCTGTGTAGTCTGCAATGCCGTTTAGTACGGACCACGGTAAACAATGTTCTGCATTCTGATAAGTAAGGATAGCGGCCGCATTGCATTTTTTGCGGTACACGGTGCCTCAATGCGGGCTGTAATGGCATTTTGTGAAGTCAGCGCTGCATATATTCAAAGAGTGGGTAGTTTGAACCCCACCCCTGTGCGGACCACAATGGATTTTGTGTGGTCCGTAATGGCCTCTTTGCGGCCGCACTACATCTTGTGCAGTCCGCACTCTGCTAGTTTAAAGCTGTCTGTAACTGTGAATTGGATTGTTTTTCTGGATACTAACAAAGCATGACTAAATTTGTTTGCAGACAATGGTGAAATCAAGAGGTAAGGTTTCTAAACAACCAGGAAGAGGAGTGTCCTCCCGGGGTGGAAAACAAAAGATGATAAGGTTTACCCCACAAGCCCGTCAAAACATAAAAAACACAAGGAAGATTATAAGAACTTCAGATATGGCCATTGACCAGTTAGGGACTGAGTATGAGCCCTCCCAAGATATATCATCGGACTCCATGCCAGAGTATATCCCTGACTGGCCGTAGAGAAATATATTGAGAGATACACCTCCACCTTCCCCCACTGCCCAAGCTTCAGTGCGAGTATCTTCTGAATCGTTTGCGGGCTTAGCTTCCGATAGTTGAAATGAATACTCCACCTCTCCCACAGCTTCATTATCCGGAGAGGATGCAGTACCAGAGGAGGGTGAAGAAGCAGGAAGGGGTGGGCCCCAAGTTGGTGGGCTTGAGCGGACTAGGAACCTAGAAGCATGGGAGGACCGGTTCATCAGTGAGATTGCCTACCACACGTTCAGAGAGTGGTTGCCAGAAAAGAGGTTGATTCCGGAGAGAAAAATCATTACCCAAGATCTTTTGCCTCACAATCCAAATGTGTTGAGGCAATTCAATGATAGAGCTGGATGGGATACTTTATTGGGCATGTGGATGATGCAAATGAACATTTGGTGAAAGAATTCTACACCAATGTGGCCCACATCAAAAAGGGTAACACGGTCACCAAAGTCCGGAACTTGAAAGTGAAGTTTGATGGCAAGACCATCAATGACTATTTGGACTTCACAGAGGAGGATGAGTCCCTGTACCTCGAGAAGATGAAGTTGGGTGAAGAAGCCCGTCCGTGATTGGTGGAGTACTTGGCAATCCCATGTACCACTCCCAATTGGCTGACTACGGGGGTAAAGATATTGAGGAGGACTCTAAATTTCGAGGACAAGGGGAGGGAGATATTCGTGTAGTAAACTAGATCCTACCACCCATGACAACTCACTTCCATTTCACCGGGCGATCTTAGTTGCATGTATCATGGTAAGGTACCCGATCAATGTTGGGAATGTGATGTCCCGTGTTATTCCGCGGGTAGTGGGTGAGGGTGATAGGTCCGACCCATTCCCCAACTTCTTGACAATGTACTTCGAGGACCTCAATGTGGAGAAGCGCAAATATGATGTGAAGGTGAAGGCAAAGGCACCCTTCTCATAGTATAGCCTACAGGGTGATGACAACTCTAAGGGAAAGGGCTCCAAAGGAAAATCCACTACTTCAGCTGGCCAGTCTGAAGAGCCTGTAGTGGTAGTGACTACTCAGCAGCCTCCTTCCACTGCAGCAGACTTGCCCGCAAGTCCATCCACCTTCACAACTCCCAATGATGGATGGCATGACTACCTTCTTAAGGGTTTGAGTCTATTTTTCCTTATTTTTTTTTGCTTTCTAATAGTTAGTGGTAAGGGGGCCTCAAGAAAAGATTCACTTGGGCCTAACACATTTGCCTTTGACCTTATGGTCAAAAATAAATTATTGTGTATAGGAAGGTAAAAGTTGTGACCTTGAGACTCTTGTGTTGGCTGATAATCATCAAGTGGTTTTTCGGGACCGTTGTGTGCTCAAATCCTATCTAAGGTTTTTGTGGGCCCCCGACTCTGTGTCTTTAGCGATCCCATAGCTTGTGTGGCAAGAAATTATATTGCAAGTCCAAGTCCCAAGCCATTGGTCTAGAACTTGCCCTGAATATTTGTCCAGGCGAAATCCTAAGTTTATTTTGACTTGAGACACAATTATGGGTTCTCCTTGATCCAAATGATAGCTTGAACGCTTCCATAGCTTACCAATAATAAAATCCCTAGTCAACTCTTTGGAGCCTTAGACCTTTTTCCTTTAAGAACCATGATACAAGCCTTTACTCATTCTAAAAGATACCCTCTCTTGGCACCCGATCTTTCCTTAGCACATGGAAAAAGTATAAGTTTGGGGGGAGAGACGAGGATTGCAACAAAGTAGTAAAAAGGTACAAAATGAAGAAAAGGGAAGGCAATAAAAAAGAAAGAAAAGAAAAAAGACAAAAAGAATGTTCAATATAGAAAAGAATAAAGGGATTCAAGAAAAGCAAAGAATAAAAGGTGTGGAAAATTGAGAAAGGAGAAAAGATTTGAAATGAATAAGAAGGAGTGACAGTGTGTCTCTGTAACCCCTTAGGAAGAAGTGAAATGACTCAAAAAGTGAAGTAAATGTGTTCCGAAATGAAACAAAAGAAGTGCTTAAGGGAAGATGGAACCTACTTAGATCAAACATTTCCTGCCCTGAATCAAAAGTCTTCACTATGCCTCCACAAAAGCCCTATATGATCTCTAGTTGAATGAAGCTTACATTAGTGGTGACTCACATAAGGGGAAAACATATGGTACTTAGAGCCGGACATGTGACTTTTCCTTGAAAGAGAGGAGTGTATTTCCATTAACCTCGTTCTGAGTGCCACTATCCTAAAGGTGAGGTTTGCTAGGGAGTGTTGAGGATGTGTGAGTTTGGGTTCCACAATGAATAAAGTAATAGAAAGAGTTCTTCGATGTGTTGAGTCAATTGTTGATTCTCTTGTGTCACACTAGATCCATGGTGTTTAAAAGAGTGAATGTTGTTAATGATTCATTTGTACTGAAGGCAATTTTTAGTCCCAATTGATGCTAGATGAGGTCACTTTAGGACAGCTAAATTTTCTTGGATTTTCTCTTAAGGGGTGGGTCTTATTTTGTTTGCTTGAGAACAAGCAAAAGCTTAAGTTTGGGGGAGTTGATAACTAGGGATTATGGTGCATTTTACACTCCTTCTTGCTTAAGTTTTGATTAGAAATGTGTACAAAATTATCCCAAAGGCTCACAAGTTGTGCTTGATTGCTGGTTTGATCAACAAGGTGACAAGGTGTCAAAAACTAGCTCAAAAAAGAGTGAAACTTGCGAAAGTACCAGGAGAAGACAAAGCTCAATGCACACCATTCTGTGCGGTCCGCAAAGGTGAAGTTCAGAGAGGTTTTTTTTCAGGCCACAAGGGAATGCAGCCGCAAAAGGGTTTTGTGCGGTCCGCATTCGGTTCGTTACTATCGCACATCATTTCATGCAGTCCGCAGAGCCAATGTTCAGAGAGGTGACATTTTGGAGGATGAATTTCAATGCGGTCCGCGGTCCATTTCATGCGGACCGCACTAGAAGCCACCACGGCCGCACTCGATTTTGTGCGGTCCGCAAAGCCCAACTTCAGAGAGATGATTAATCAAGCCCAGAAACTTAGTGCGGCCGCACTCGATTTTGCACGATCCGCACTAGCCCCGCAGAGGTATTTTTATCCAGAATTTTTAGCCTAGTATAAATACATTATTTTCTCATTTTTAGGTTATTAGATAGTTTTGTACTGAGAGTTGCACTCGTGACTTCATTTTTTTTTTCATTTTGCATAAATCTAGCTTAATTTCACCATTGAAGCTTCAAGTTTCATTTAGCAATTAATTATTATGAGCTTTTCTTCATCTATTTCTTTGTTTTCTTCTCAAATTATGAGTAGCTAAGCCCATTAGCTAGGGTTATGGCTCAACCCTAGTGTGGGTAATTAATAGTTCTTGTATTCTGATGCTTGATTGTCTATGGGTGTTTGATATTTGGGCTAATTTAGGGGTTTAATTGTGAATTAGTGGTTGAAAACACTAGTTTATGCTTAGTACACTTTGGCTCTTCTTGAGAAAGAGAGCCTAAGTCCATGAAATTGGTCCAATAAGGAATTGGGGCGTACTCAAGAGATTGACAATTTAAGGGTTAAACCTAGAGATAGTAATACCTGACTTGAACCTTGATTGCTTGCACAAATTTGCATACCCAGTTGGTCTTGAGAAAGTCAATTCGGGCAAAATCACTCGAACTATCGAGAGGTATAGAGTAAGTAGAATTGTGCAATGGGTATATCATACTCCCCAAGTGTGACAATCTAGATTTAGACTCAAAAATCCGTCAATTGACCACCTGGGCAAAAGTCACTACCCTAGTCCCTTTTATCCATTTGAATAACTTGCAATAGATTAACTGTAGCTTTATTTAACTTAATTTAGTATTGTAGTGTTATAAAATGAGAATTCTAATCAAAACCAAAAATGTGTAGAAGTACAATTACAATGCCCCGGCCTCTCTCGCTACTCAATAGTAGTGCTGGGTTGGACTTGGTCAAAGCGTACATGTATTCATTTGTTTGGCGTGTCAAGAATCATATCACGCGTACGTGTCCATAATTAATAACGCTTTATTAATTTTAAGAAATTTTGGTCGAAGTTGCACAAACGCATATCCCGATTTGTGTTTATTAGAATCATAATTATATGATGTGAACGTGTACACAATCACGATGATAGATTAATCGAAAGCACCCATATCATATTAGCGATTATTCAACATCGTTTAATACCTGGAACACCAACTTTACCAATTCATAAGGAAACCAACTTGCTGCACGAATAATCTTTCTATTTAATTTCAACTTTGACTCATAACTACAAAGGGAGGGTGCACTATAAATGAACTTGCAAAGAAGAAAACATGAAAATCCTACAATCCTGACACCGCCGAAGGGGTGTATCAATTGTAAAATTCTACTATAATTAATAGCAAGTGATTGATATACCCCTCTTAAACTTAAATGTAAACAAAAATTCTAATTTAATAGTGGGTGGACATAAATTGATCCCCCAAATCCAAACTCAAAATATATAGATTCCATCACGGGCAAATTGCTTTCTTATTATAACATGATTAAATCTATTAACGGAACAACCGACACAAATGCAATTGGATTTGCATCAATTATAGATGTTTAGCTTTAAGACGCTGCAGTCAGATAGTAATGAGCAATCAGTACTCAGAATGTGCACAAAGAATAAGCTCATCTCACAGTTAATTTGAAGGAAGACGAAGCCATAAAAAGTCAACTAATAAACCTTGAGCTCCTCGAGAGGCAAGAGCACAGGAGAAAAGTTGGGCTTCCAGGTGTGAGGTATTATGCTGAAGGCTCTTTCGTCTTTTTGTTGTCTGTGTGCAGTTGCTCTCTAGAATATGAAGGAAGAGGTGTAGGAAAATTAGGTTTTAAAAGGTTTTAATTTGACTCAATGTTTTGGGCTATTCGAAATTTGGCCTTTCCAACCCAAAATTTTAGTTCTTTTTTCACAAATAATGTAAAATCTATACTATAAAATACATAACTAACTCTAATTAATTAAAATAAATAATATTACATTGTGAAACTATTTTTGGTATTTTTCAAGATTATATAAAAATAAAAATAGGTAAAAATAGTATTACTACATTAAGTACAAATTATCCTTAAATAGACTTGAAACTATTTTTGTATTTTTGATTTTTTTTGTTAAATACTAAAAAAATAACAATAAAAATATAGTATTAGAATCCTAGAAAAATTCAAATAACTCAAATAAATATATAAAATATGTGAAACTGCTAATATAGCTTGAAGACATGGTGGGTCAAAAATTACCCGACCCTTATTTAGATAGACTAAAAACTAAAAGAAAGGAGAATGCGACCGAGCCCTGGTATCTGAGCTTCCTACGTATCCTTGGCTATAAAGGAATCAAGTCACGCGTAGTTCAGAAATGAATGAAATGATGGAGTGCATGGGGGGATGAGAGAGTCAAGTGAGGTACTATTCCGTTGAGATTCTGGTCCGCGGTCCTGTTATTACATCAAAAATCAAAATAAAAAAAACTAACTAAGTCTGTCAGCTATGAATCACAAGATTCCTATCTATGCGTCTTCTGAAGCTTGATCTTGAGTCTTGGTTGGTACTTCATGCGAACTCTAATCTGAATCTTGATGCTTGTTAGTTGCAGGTGCTGGTTCATTCCTTTTTCAATTTCGCAGATCAAGCCGGGACATGCAAAGCTTATGACTTCAATCACGTCTTGAGCAGTCCACATCTTTTCTCTGCTTCTGCACCTTGAGTTCACTTCTTTTTCTTTTATTCTGGATTGAGATTCCTTCTTTTGGTTATCTTGAACTCTTGCCGACCCACATTCCTGAGGCGAGCTTCTGCTACTTCTAAATTGAATTGACAACAGGACTATAGATTGCCCCTATTCTTCAGGAGTGATCTTGTTGTCTCTAACCGGAACTTGAATTGAATTCTCTTATTCTCCAGGTGGGTGCCTACTACTGACTTGAAACTTCAAATGAATCTGAAATGAATTTTGAAATGAGTTCCCTCACTCTCCAGGTGGGCGCTACTAGTAGAACAATACAGACAAAACAAAAGAAACTTTTCTGCCCCAGTTTACACTAGGAAGATTTGTGAGTTATTCGCAGAACTATAAATCACCTATGCTATTGATGACAGTAAAATTGAAGACTCGACTAGGTGGTGCGTCTCCTTTGAGTAAAACCAAGAAAATTTCGACGAGCAAATGCGTCTGCTAAAAAAACCTAAATGACCCAGGCTAGGAAGTGCGTCTCCTAGATTTAAGATTGAGCATGCAGAAAACTATAAACTAAGCTTGACTAAATTAAAAACTGACCATATTCTCCAGGCGGGATCCCTGATTTCAAGAAAACTAAAGATTGATAACTTAAGAAAAACTAAAAATTGAACCTTTTTTTTCAAATGCAGACTTCCCTTTTTAAAAAAAAAATTATTATCGTAGGAGAAAATTCGTCGGACTAGGTTTTAATCTTAGAAGAAAGATTCATCATACTAAGATTTTGATCCTAGGAGAAAGTTCATCAGACTAGGTCTCTTTTCTTTCTTTTTTTGGTATCTTAGAGAAAGATTAATTAGACTAAAATTTCTATCCTTGGAGAAAGTTTATCAGACGAGGTTTTTTGTTATCTTAGGAGAAAGATTCATCAGATTAAGATTTTATCGTAGGAGAAAGATTCTTCAGATTAAGATTTTATCGTAGGAGAAAGTTTCATCAGACTAGGTCTTCTATCTTAGGAGAAAAATTTATCAGAGTAAGATTTTGATTCTAGGAAAAAGTTCATCATACTAGGTCACTTTTCTTCTCTTTGTGATATCTTAGGAGAAAGATTCATCAGACAAAGATTTCGGTCCTAGAAGAAAATTCATCAGACTAGGTCCCTTTTTTTGTTATCATAAGAGAAAGATTCATCATACTAAGATTTCTATCCTAGGAGAAAATTTATCAGACTAGGTTTTCTATCTTAAGAGAAAAATTCATCAGACTAAGATTTTCATTGGGAGAAAATTCATAAGACTAGGGCTTTTTATCTTGGGAGGAAAAATGTGCGTGCAATGGCAATATTTTATGCACATTAGCGAGACAAATAAAGGCAAAGATTTGAGAAACTTCCCTTTGTCGGATCTTCTCTTCTTTTATTCTTTTTTTAATTTATTTTTACTTTATTTTTCTCTTTTTTTTACTTTGTATAACTGAAAAGATGGTTGCAGATTTTGAAATGTTTTCTTGCTTGTTTTGACAAGGACTGACTCAGAGTGAATGACACAAATGAATCAAAGAAATAATATTAACTAGAAATGTCCCTGTTGGGAAGGATAGAAGGAAGGTTTTTTTTCTCAATAACTAGCCTTAATGATCATGACATGTATTTTGGACTTAACGGCCTGATCTATCAACTGATCCAATCTTTCCTTTTATCATTCTTATGACCTTTGAAGTCGGGCTTGTTCGTGCTAATTCTTAGCTTCACGACTCACTTTTGACTAGTCTTGCCCCGGGGGGTTTTCCCTAACAAGTCTCTCCCATTTATTCATCTCGGCTTGCAGCCATTTTACAGTGCCCGTGAAAGTTTTAACTAGTAAGACTTTCATTTTCTTTTATTTTTCTTTTTCTTGTGTGAGCAACCTGATAGTGGTCTATGGCGCGTGGCAACTGCTGCTCATTGCATGCATCTCTTGGAATTCTTGAAGGTTGATCCGGAGGTCTTTATTTGGAAGGTTTTTGGATATGGGTATGAAGAACAACCGACATGAAGGCTCAAAACAGACTAAAGATGACGGGTTTATATACTTACAACTATTGGAATCGACTCTTTTAAAAATAAATAAAATCTTTGCCCTAGTTTTTGATGTTGGGGAATTTTGGATTTGAAAAAATCTTTGCCCTAGTTTTTGTTCCATTGTGTAAATGGCAACAAGGATTCTCATACTCCATGTCACCAGGCACCATCCCCACAAAGTGTGTATCATCGTGTGCAGGTTAAGGATTCTGCGTGATATTCATGGTGTCACTATCTTGGATCACAATTAGTTTTTCCTGGATCATCCTTTCTATTTCTCTTTTTAAATCCCGACAACTTTCAACATTGTGCCCCTTGGCATTGGAATGGTATTCACACCTTTTAGAAGGGTCAATGCTTCTTGTACGTGGGTCCACATGATTTGGAGGAATAGATGCAATCATGTCATAATGCTTTAATTTCTCAAACAAGCATGTGTTAGACTCTTCTATTGGTGTAAAATTATCTTTCAACCTCTATTCCTCTCTATATCCCTGGCTTGGATATAGGTTATAGGGCACTTGAAAATTTTGTGAAAGCTGGTGGAGATTTTGTGCTGCTCGTGCTCGCCTTCTGGGGTATTTTGATAGCTAGACAACGTACTGAGGTGGAGCAACAGAGTATTGTGGGTTCTGAGGTGGATAGTAGTTCTCAGGAGCATCATCGAGAAATAGATGAGGCTGGTCATACCTTCGAGATGATCTCCTAGGACCTTTTCTCGGCCATGATATCATCATGATTTCTTTGTCCTTCTCATTCGTGTCACTAAAATTATCAGATTCAATCTGGACAGCCTGAGTTGTGGCTTTAAGAACTGCTTGAATTATAATTCTACCTATCGTAAGACTATTCTCAACCATTTCCCCCATTTTGATTGCTTCCGAGAAGGATTTACCCACTACGGATATCATGTTTTTAAAATAATCAGGCTCTTGATCCTGAAGAAAGACAGTGATTAGCTCATGGTCGTCCATTTGTGGCTTAACTATAACTTCTTGATCTCTCCATTTAATGGCATATTCCCTGAAACTTTCAGTTGGATTCTTTTTCAAGTTTGAAAGGGAATTGCGGTCTTAGGAGATGTCGATGTTGTACTGGAACTATTTGACAAAGGCACGTGCCATATTATCCCAGACATATTAGTGAGATGTGTCTTGGTCCATAAACCATTCGGAGGCTACTCCCGTAAGACTTTCCCCAAAATAAGCCATCAATAATTCTTCCTTTCCTCTCACACCTCTTAGTTGATTGCAATACCTTTTTAGGTAGGCTATGGGGTCTCCATGTCTATCATACTTTTCAAATTTGTGGATCTTGAAACCAAGTGGCAAACGAACATCGAGGAACATACATAGATCCTTGAAGGCAATACTCTTTTGACCTGTCAACCCTTGCATGTTTTTCAACTGTTGTTCTAAGCTTTTCAGTCTTTGGGTCATTTTTTCCTGTGCCATCTTTTGGGAAGGCTTCTCAATGTTTGCAGGTATGAGTGGTACTCAAGAGAGTGGTAGTGTTCTTGCTGGGTAGCAAATTATGACTCATGAGCTTTCCTCTACACCACCGTCGGCTGTGGGATAGTGAAGACGGGCATAATAGTAGTTGTTGTCTAATTGGTTGTCAAGGAAAAACTTTGAGATCATGCAATAGTAGTTCCGGTTGTAGTCGTACAGTTGGGATAAAGACTGAACCCATATGAATATGATTGATCTGACAATGAGACCGGAATGGCAGTAGTCGAGATGGGTGTGAACTCTGGGAAACCATAAGAAGAAAAGGGCGGTCCTTGGCTATTGACCCATGCTTGTCACATTTCAGTCATTTTTTGTTTCAGTACTCTATTTTCCTCAACCATGATTGAGTCCGACCCTATACTACTATTGAGTAGCAGGAGAGGTCGAAGCATCTTTTACCTGAGAAGGCCGGGATCGATTTCCACAGAGAGCTAGATATTGGAGTTGAGTTTTTATCTAAAGTGGAGTTGTGTATTAGTTCCTAATTGCACTTCTACACATTTTTTGCTTTGATATTAATTCTAATTTTATAATACTACAATGCTAAATTAGGCTAACTAAAGCTAAGATTAAACTATTGAGAGTTGATAAAATGGATAAAAGGCACTAAGGTAGTGACTTTCTCCTAGATGGTCAATTGACGAATTCTTAAGTCTAAAGCTAGATTGTCATATTTGGGGAGTATGATATAATCATTGCACGATTTACTCACTCGATATCTCTATGTAATTCGAGTGATTTTGCCGGAATTAACTTTCTCAAGACCAATTGGGTATGTAAATTTGTGCAAGAAATCAAGGTTCAAGTCGGGTATTATTATCTCTAAGTTTAACCCTTTAATTGGGGATATCTATCTCTTGAGTATGCCCCAATTCCTTGTTGGACTAATTTCGTGGACTTAGGCTCTCTTTCTCAAGAAGAGCCAGAGTCTACTAGGCATAAACTAGTGTTTGCAACTACTAATTCACCATTAAAACCCTCAATTAGCCCAAATATCAAACACCCATAGAAAATCAAGCATCAAAACACAAGACCCATCAATTACCCACAATAGGGTTGTAAGGCCCCGAAAAAAATATTCGCTAAGTAAACTAGGCATTTGTGGTGCTACGTAGGCTAGTTATAATATTTTATATGCTATTAACATGGTGGACATAAATTGTACTTGGTAAATAAGTTTAAAAGTCATGTGGTAAGTAATTTGGTGTCCAAGGAAGGGCCTAAGTCCAAGGCCAATTGGAAAATTCCATAATAGACTTAAGTTGTGAATGAGTACGCACAACACCTCACTTTGAACGATCATATCTCCCGATATATGAGGATTTGTGTGATGCATAATCTATCAAATTAAAGCTCTTTTAGTCTAGTTTCCAACTCAATAAACCTTTCATCATTTGTACATGTATACAGAAAGTTATGACCCTTTTACTGGGCAAGTGTCACTAGCGCTAACATTGCACGAAGTCGCGCATTATGCTGAGTATTCTGCCTCCCGGGCGCGAACATAGCGTGAGCTCGCGTGCGTGGAAGTTTTTTTAATACCTAGACCGGGTCTAGAGAGTTCCCAAGACATTTTTGGAGCAAGGGCTTGCTCTCTCAAGGAGATTTCGTCCCAAACTTCATTTCTATGATCCAAGGTAAGATTTTTGGAGTATTTTGAGTTGATTACTACTCCTAAATACTTATATTAACAAGGATTAATCTTGAAAATACTTAGATTTTCATTCAAATCCCTAAATTGACCAAGAACACTTCAAGTGGGAATTCTCAAGATTCTTCCTACAAGACATATGTCTATCATCTCTAACTACTCTATGGTGATTATTTATATATGACGTGTACATTAGAACTCTTGGGATGGTGATTGGAAGCTATAGGTGCCTAAACTAGGTTGTGTTGGTGTTGTAGAGATTAGGAGATGGGTTATTGAGGTATGATTCCTGGGGTAATAGTATTATGTGTACATGCATGTACAAATTAGGTTTGTGGGAAGATTGTTAAACATAAATAAGTAAAGATTGGGTTGGGAAATGAAGGAAATCTTGTAAAAGAGATTTGAAATCAAGATGCTCAACTAGTGTTTGATAAAATGCTCAAATGAGCTAGAATTATGAATATCTTCCTAATTTGTGTTCAATTTTGTCATGTCTCGAAGTAGATGGGCATTGCTAGAATTTCCGGAATGTTGTAGTAACTTAAGGAAAAGCTCTTTGAGGTATGTATGGCTAAAACTCCCTCTTCTTAGAGATTGACCTCCCATGGTGTCCATGCATATGTTGTAAGTCCGAAATTTGATTTATGTAGTATTCATCATTTCAAAGGATTTGAGTGTTGCAAGAATATATGTGAAAGATGTACCTCAATGTGTTTAATATGTTATTCTTGGTAAATGAGGATATGTGTGAAGAATGTGAACTATGTGCTATTATTGACAACTTAAAAAGGATGCAAGGAATATGAATAATGTATTGAAATGCTAAGACCTTAAATTGAAAATTGGAGCTGCATATATTATGTCAAACTATGTGAAATCCTCTGTGTATAGAGATGTTGAAATAAGTCAAATGACCTTGAGAAATAGAGTATGGCCAACGTGTCGAGAACTTGAATTATAGTTGTACTTGGTGAGGCTTATGACATGAGGAAATATGAAATATATTATGAAATGAGCCTCGACCTTGCTCTCCATAAATGACTTTAATGATAAAGTGCCTTAAAGGATTTGTACACAATTTATGCTATAAGGGACCGTTCGAGATAATGTTTTGCCTTATGAGTAACATACGTTGATGTTAAAATTATATATTCTCATGATTGGAAAATAACGATTCAAGAACAAATAGGTAATTTCTTGCTTATGCCTTTGATGTGTGTTTTTATTGCGGGATGGTGTTTCCCCTCTATTGATTTGGAAGAATCCGTTGTGTTTAAAGTTTCATTGTCACTAAAATTGAGGTATATGATCTCTGAGATATTGTATATGCCGAGGATTCATGGTTCCTCTCATTGTGTACTTCACATATTGAATTAAATGGTTTATTGTTGAAATTGATATTGATGTGCAATATGTAGAAATAATATGAAATGTGGGAAAAAAGAGAGCGAATTATGAAATGTAGCCTAGTGCCAAGTATGATGTGATAATTGTGGCCCTAGGTGCCTATGAATGGATATGTGAAATAAAGATTGAAATGAGATAAATAATGAACAAGGAACAATGTCTTGGTAAGACGGCCTAGCCGATCGGACCGTGATCGGACACCATGTCGCACACATGGTGGTATTGTGCTGCTATTGAATTTCAAAAATTGAGAATGACATTATGATTGAGGTTTGTGTCTCAAATGAGGTGAACTAGACGATCGGGTCGTGATCGGACTCCGCTCCACAAAGTGGTGGTTTTATGATTAATAAGAAGGAAACAATGCATTGGCAAGACTGCTTAGCCAATCGGGCCGAGATCAGACTCCGCTCAAGAAAGCGGTGGTATTACGAATGAATTTTGGAAAGGAAAAGAAAATATGAGATTGTGATTGGAATGTATGCTTTGAGTGAGGTGACCTAGGTGATCGGGTCGAGATCGGACTCCGCTCATGATAGCGATGGTATTGAAAACAAATAATGAATAATGTGAAATGCCCCAAACTAAAGATTATGGAAACATAATGTGAAAATTTTATGATTTTTTTAGTGCCTAAATTAAAGATGTGAGAATTATGTGAAAGTCATGAAATTCTTCGATTTGATGATATGGTGACTGTTAAAGCTTTGATTGACATTTATGATATCTCTGTTCTTGTTTGATAATTCTTATTAATGACAAGGTGTTAATGATTTCTTTGCTCGTATTTGATAGTTCTTTCTAAATAGATGGTGGTTAGTTATACATAATAGTGCTATTCAATGGCACTAACGTCCCTTTTGCGGGGGGCGCTACATTTGTGTTATGATCGTAGGTGGTTCTATAGCAGGCAGTGTTGGTTGCTGCCAGTGACGCATCTTCCTTTCAGCTGATTTGGTGAGCCCCACTTCAATTCGGGGTCCTGTATGATTATTTATCATGTATTTTGTATTTAGAGGTATAGCCAGAGCCTTGTTTCTGGCATTTCCATATTATTCTTCAGATATATTTAGAGGCTCCATAGACAGGTTGTGGGTGGTATTTGGTACTGGGAATTGAAGTAGAAATATTGATGTTTTTCAAAGATTTATAAAGCTTTCAATATCTTGATAATCACGTTTTAAGCATCTAATGGAAATAAAGTGGAAGTTGTAGTGAAAACTTATTAAGTATGAATATTGGAGTCCATCTCCTAGTTATTCTCTGAATTTGTTTGGGTAGAATGAAACATAACAGGCTTGCTCAATTGGGTTTACTTGGTTGAGCGTCGGTCGCGCTCCTCGGATTTTAGGGCGTGACAAACTTGGTATCAGAGCCTAAGATTTTAAAGTGTCCTAGGATATCTTGGAGCCGTGTCTAGTTGAGTCCTTCTTATCGGTGTGTTGTCGACCACATCTATAAGATGAAGGCTAGTTGGACATTTAGGAATTTCACCCTTCTTTGATACTCCAGATCGTGCGATATAGCTCATGATAGAGAGCTGATTTTTTTCTAAGTCTTACTCTCAAGATTGGTACTTTTGATACCATAATCCGCGAATTTGAAGCATGAATGAGGGATTGATCCCACCATTGAGTCCGAGTGGATTGCCCAAGGGTTTGTTAGGAGAATGTGTTGAGCCATGATGGGATTGGTAGAACTTGTTGCTAAGGGGAGTACCCTTGTTCTTATTAATATCACTGCACCACCAGATAATGTAGTATATCTGTATGTTACTAACGTGTGTTAGGGATGTGGAGTCGAGGGGCATCGATTAACTTATTGCCCTATCAAACTAAAGTCACCAAGTAAGTCACTCCCTAGTACATCATTATGAAAAACACGAAAAAAAAATTTTTTAACTCTTGTAGAATCCCCTTGTTGTGACGAGCATACGGTATGTGTAGCTTGTATGAACATATGTGAATTGATTGTCTTAGTTGATTTCCATACCACTAAGTTATATGTGATTTTGAGAAGTTATTTGATGTGCCTATCCTATTATGTGCAAAGTTTGTAAATGCTTGAGGATGTCGACATGGAAGTAAGCGTTAACGAATGAAAGAATCTTAATGTGTCTAAACATGGGATTGTGTAGAGTGGCGAAAAACCATGCATCGTAAGTAATGAAAGATCATATTGTGAAATGACGTAAGTAATGGGAACGATTACGACAAACCGTGTACATGAATTACTACGTGTGACAGTTATGGTGCCTTGGGCCCAAATGTATGAATTATTGATATGATGGCGTAAATAAATGGCAACAAACCAAGTGCACATGTGTATATGTTTATGTGGTAAAAGCTGTGTAATAAATGATGGAAAAGATATCATAATTGATGCAATTGAAACAACGATAGTAATATCATAGGTGATTGTTGTGGGTAATTATCGTTTTGACTTGAATTGTATACAGGCTATTTTTTTAATGATGGAATTGGTATTCAGATTTATGAAAATTCTTGTGAATTGTTGTTGTGGTGAGAAATATGATTGTCCGGTGGGATTGGGTTACGCGCCGCAACACAAAATGATAATCTCAAAAGTGTTTTAACTTCACTGTCATCCTTATGGGCTTATGACATAGATTCCTTGTGTCAGCTAATGTCAGGAGTGTAATTCAACTTCATATGTTTTGTACCCATATCACATTCAAGGCGCTATAATATTCTCATTCTTGATAACTGGATTTTCCCTACACTCTAGGAAATGACTGGGTCACGTACCAGAATATTCCTCCTTAATGGTTCCTATTGCCAATGTACGAGTACCCCGATGCCTTAATTGTCTAATAGTTGATATCGTCACAATGATTAACCATATCAACATCATTAATAGAAATCCTCGTGTCTCTTAGCATGTAACCTCATAAAATGCTTTGCTCAGTGCCTAAATGGATTCCTGAATAATTCCAAGCCCAATCTTGAACTCTGTTGTTACTTACTGTATTAGGTCTATGGGGTATTGAAGGTTCAAACATGTCAAAGAAGAAGTATTCCTGTGTGACCCCATATATTCTATATGTAATTTTATCGTCAGTTTATGATAACACATCCTAGAGTGATTGTTGAAGGTCATCAATGGTTTAGTGTGAGTGTGAGTGTAGAGATTTAGAGTTTAAAAATGTGAAGGGGTTATTCTCAATACTTTTCCCTAAAGATGTTAGGAGAGTTGATAGTGAAGGTTGCATAAGTGTAGTTCACATTAGGTCATGCTATGAGTATGATGTATACCATCATTGTACTGCATGTATCTGTGTTTTCATATGTCTATGTCTAAGAAGGTGGTTAGAGACCTTTTGTATATCATCCCGGTGGAAACTATCGAACGTGAAGTTACTAGATTGTTAGCTGATGTGAAGTATCTAGTTTTCATCCTTTTTAGATAAGCTTGAAGATTAGGATGGTTTTGGTGTGATTCTCTGACAGGTAGATAGGCCTAATTACAAAGGAAACTCTGGCAAAATTTTTGAAAATTTATGGAGATAGCCAAATTCGGGGTTGTTGATATATTTCATGATGTGAACAAGATGAAGTTACATAAGTATGTCTAGTGACCTCAATCCTCATTCGAGGACGAATGAGCCTAAGGGGAGGAGAATGTAAGGCCCCGGAAAAAAATTCGCTAAGTAAACTAGGCATTCGTGGTGCTACGTAGGCAAGTTATAATATTTTATATGGTATTAACATGGTGGACATCAATTGGACTTGGTAAATAAGTTTACAAGTCATGTGGTAAGTAATTTGGGGTCCAAGGAAGGCCCCAAGTCCAAGGCAAAATGGAAAGTTCCATGATAGACTAAAGTTGTGAATGAGTACGCACAAGATCTCACTTTGAACGATCATATCTCCAGTTTTATAAGGACTTGTGTCATGAATAACCTATAAAATTAAATCCCTTTGAGTCTAGTTTCCAACACAACAAACTGTTCATTATTTGGAGGTGTATACAGAAAGTTATGACCGTTTTACTGGGCGGTGTCACTAGCGCGAAGTCGCACATTATGCTGAGTATTCTACCTCCCGCGCACGAACATAGCGCGAGCTCACGCGCGTGGAAGTTTTTTTAATACCCAAGACTGGGTCTAGAGAGTTCCCAAGCCATTTTTGGAGCAAGGGCTTGCTCTCTCAAGGGGATTTCGTCCCAAACTTCATTTCTATGATCCAAGGTAAGATTTTTGGAGTATTTTGAGTTGATTACTACTCCGAAACACTTATATTAACAAGGATTAATCTTGAAAATACTTAGATTTTCATTCAAATCCCTAAATTGATCAAGAACACTTCAAGTGGGAATTCTGAAGATTCTTCCTACAAGACATATGTCTAACATCTCTAACTACTCTATGGTGATTATTTATATATAACATGTACATTAGAACTCTTGGGATGGTGATTGGAAGCTATAGGTGCCTAACCTAGGTTGTGTTGGTATTGTAGAGATTAGGAGATGGGTTATTGAGGTATGATTCCTTGGGTAATAGTATTATGTATACATGCATGTACAAATTAGGTTTGTGGGAAGATTGTTAAACATAAATAAGTAATGATTGGGTTGGAGAATGAAGGAAATCTTGTAAAAGAGATTTGAAATCAAGATGCTCAACTAGTGTTTGATAAAATACTCAAATGAGCTACAATTATGAATATCTTCCTAATTTGTGTTCAATTTTGTCATGTCTCGAAGTAGATGGGCATTGCTAGAATTTCCGGAATGTTGTAGTAACTTAAGGAAAAGCTCTTTGAGGTATGTATGGCTAAAACTCTCTCTTCTTAGAGATTGACCTCCCATGGTGTCCATGCATATGTTGTAAGTCCGAAATATGATTTATGTAGTATTCATCATTTCAAAGGATTTGGGTGTTGCAAGAATATATGTGAAAGATGTACCTCAATGTGTTTAATATGTTATTCTTGGTAAATGAGGATATGTGTGAAGAATGTGAACTATGTGCTATTATTGACAACTTAAAAAGGATGCAAGGAATATGAATCATGTATTGAAATGCTAAGACCTTAAATTGAAAATTGGAGTTGCATATATTATGTCAAACTATGTGAAATCCTCTGTGTATAGAGATGTTGAAATAAGTCAAATGACCTTGAGAAATAGAGTATGGCCAACGTGTCGAGAACTTGAATTATAGTTGTACTTGGTGAGGCTTATGACATGAGGAAATATGAAATATATTATGAAATGAGCCTCAACCTTGCTTTCCATAAATGATTTTAATGATAAAGTGCCTTAAAGGATTTGTACACAATTTATGCTATAAGGGACCGTTCGAGTATGTTTTGCCTTATGAGTAACATACGTTGATGTTAAAATTATATATTCTCATGATTGGAAAATAATGATTCAAGAACAAATAGGTAATTTCTTGCTTATGCCTTTGATGTGTGTTTTTATTGCGGGATGGTGTTTCCCCTCTATTGATTTGGAAGAATCTGTTGTGTTTAAAGTTTCATTGTCACTAAATTGAGGTATATGATCTCTGAGATATTGTTTATGCCGAGGATTCATGGTTCCTCTCATGTGTACTTCACATATTGAATTAAATGGTTTGTTGTTGAAATTGATATTGATGTGCAATATGTAGAAATAATATGAAATGTGGGAAAGAAGAGAGCGAAGTATGAAATATAGCCTAGTGCCAAGTATGATGTGATAATTGTGGCCCCAGGTGACTATGAATGGATATGTGAAATAAAGATTGAAATGAGATAAATAATGAACAAGGAATAATGTCTTGGTAAGACGGCCTAGCCGATCGGACGATGATCGGACACCATGCCGCACACATGGTGGTATTGTGCTGATATTGAATTTCAAAAATTGAGAATGACATTATGATTAAGGTTTGTGTCTCAAATGAGGCGAACTAGACGATCGGGTCGTGATCAGACTCCGCTCCACAAAGTGGTGGTATTATGATTAATAAGAAGGAAACAATTTATTGGTAAGACTACTTAGCCAATCGGGCCGAGATCAGACTCCGCTCAAGAAAGCGGTGGTATTACGAATGAATTTTGGAAAGGAAAAGAAAATATGAGATTGTGATTGGAATGTATGCCTCGAGTGAGGTGACCTAGGTGATCGGGTCGAGATCCGACTCCGCTCATGATAGCGGTGGTATTGATAACAAATAATGAATAGTGTGAAATGCCCCAAACTAAAGATTATGAAAACATAATGTGAAAATTGTTTGATTCTTTTAGTGCCTAAATTAAATATGTGAGAATTATGTGAAAGTCATGAAATTCTTCGATTTGATGATATGGTGACTGTTAAAGCTTTGATTGACATTTATGATATCTCTATTCTTGTTTGATAATTCTTTTTAATGGCAAGGTGTTAATGATTTCTTTGCTTGTGTTTGATAGTTCTTTCTAAATAGATGGTGATTAGTTATACATACTAGTGCTATTTAATGGCACTAACGTCCCTTTTGCTGGGGGCACTACATTAGTGTTATGATTGTAGGTGGTTCTATAGCAGACAGTGTTGGTTGCAGCCAGTGACGCATCTTCCTTTCAGCTGATTTGGTGAGCCCCACTGCATTTCGGGGTCCTGTATGATTATTTATCATGCACTCTGTATTTAGAGGTATAGCCGGAGCCTTGTTGCCGGCATTTCTATATTATTCTTCAGATATATTTAGAAGCTCCGTAGACAGGTTGTGGGTGGTATTTGGTGTTGCGAATTGAAGTAGAAATATTGATGTTTTTCAAAGATTTATAAAACTTGCAATATCTTGATAATCACGTGTTAAGCATCTAATGGAAATAAAGTGGAAGTTGTAGTGAAATACTTATTAAGTATGAATATGAATATTGGATTCCATCTCCTAATTATTCTCTAAATTAGTTTGGGTAGAAGGAAACATAACAGGCTTGCTCAGTCGGGTTTACTCGGTTGAGCGACGGTCGCGCTCCTCGAATTTTGGGGTGTGACAATGGTTGAGCCACAATCCTAGCTAATGGGTCTAGCTACTTATAATAAGAGAAGAAAACAAAGCAATAGATGAAGAAGAGCTCATAATCATAAATTTCTAAGTAAAACTTGAAGATTCAATGTTGAAATTAAGCTAAAATTACTCAGAATGGTAAAAGAAATGAGTTCAGGAGCGCAGCTCTACGTCCAAAACTATCTGATGACCTAAAAATGGGAAAATAATCTATTTATACTAGGCTGAAAATTTTGGACAAAAATATCCTTGCGGGGCTAGTGCGGACCGCACAAAATCGGGTGCGGTCCCAGTAAGGCTCTTGGCTTGACTATTCTACTCTCTAAAGTTGGGCTTTGCGGACCGCACAAAGTTGAGTGCGGCCACGGTGGCTTCTATTGTGGTCCGCACAAAACGGACCGCGGACCACATTGGCCAGATCCTCCAAAATGTCACCTCTCTGAACCTTGGCTCTGCAGACCGCACGAAATCGAGTGCAGCCGCAATGAACCCAATGCAGAACGCACAAAACCCTTTTCGGCCGCATTGCCTGGTGGCATGAAAAGCATGGTCTCTGAACTTCATCTTTGCGGCTACAAAAAATAGTGTGTGGCCGCACTGACCCTGTTTGACTGAGCTTGATCTTGTCTTGGTACTTGTGCAAGTTTCACTCCTTCTTGAGCTGGTTTTTGACACTTTGTTACCTTATTGATCAAACCTGCAATCAAACACAACTTGTGAGCCTTTGGGACTATTTTATACACATTTCTAATCAAAACTTAAGCAAGAAGGAGTGTAAAATGCATCGTAATTCCTAGTTACCAAACCACAGTTGACTCTTATTTAACCCTCTGACCCTGAGTCTCATGACTGCTTGCAATAGCTTCAATGTCAGTTGTCAATGGCATTTTTCCTTTGGATCTTGCGTTGCCAGCTTACCACAAACTGACCATCTCAACTTTCTTCACAATTTAAAACAAAAACATATTAGAATGGACTCAGTCGGTCCTTATTATTATCATTCTTCTTCTCTTTTTTTTCATCTTATCGAACCTGATGTGGATTGCCTATGTATCATGTGGGGATATGAATAAGTTCTTTATGTATTTCGGGAAGATTAAGAATAAAATAAATAACTAAATCTTCTTTTTTTTTGGATTTTGGATTTTTTTTTAATTTCTGGAAGAAAGACTTATAAAGAAGAAAGAAAATGCTTTTTGTTTTCGATTTTTTTTTTGGGAATTTTGAAAGAAAAACTTCTAAAGAAGAAAGAAAATATTTTTGAGATTTTGGACTTTTATGTTAAAATTATGAAAAAAAGGACTTCTAAAAGAACATTTTTAAATCTTGAATTTTCTTTTTAGTTTTCGAAAGAAATACTTCTAAAGAAGAACGAATATATTTTTGAATTTTTTAGAAGAAATAAAAAGAAAATATTTTGGATTTTTTTAAAATTAGGGTCTCAAAGAAAGTCTTTTCTAAAAAAGGAAGTAAACAATAATATTTTTGGATTTCTGAAAATTGGGGCCGAAACCAATGAGGTTTGCCTACGTATCTCACATCCGGTGAGAATCCGACCCGCGTAGTACATCATTTTTGATGGAACGGGGAAACATGACTTTTGAAAATATTCCTTTTTTCTCTTTTTTTCTTGAATTTCGGGAGAGTTTCAGGAATTTTCAAATACCCACCTCTCACTCGTGATTTTTCTTTTTGAATTTTCCTTTTTTTCCCCTTTTTTCCTTTTCTTTCCCTATTATAGAAACTAGTCAACATGCAAGCCAAAGCAAATAAATGCGCAAGTAGCATGTCAGATGCATCATGATGGTATTTGTCGATGCCCCCTTTTTTTAAAGGCGAAATCGAGTTTACGACATTTGGGCGGACAACTTTATTCCTTTTAGGAATTTGGGTTTTGAGATTTAGAAGAGTCACCACCTAATGATTAAGTGCATTAGGACACTAAGAAAATTAAAAGAAAAGAAGAATCAGAGAATGGGTAAGGGCTTGAAATTATCTCAGGTGGATGGTGTTAGGCAACCCCCCCCCCCCCAAGATCCACTAGTGTGGTTCCCGGCCATGCTACAATTATGACTTTAAAGCGAATAAACATACACGACAACCTCCACATAACGATTACAAGTAGGAATGTATAAAGGTCAAATAAACATGCTGAAGTTAGGGAATAAGTGGTTTCATAGTCATTTAAAAGAATGTATAAGTGCGGAAAAATAGGGATCAAGTAAGGAATATAAATAATCAGAAAGAAGTAAAATAGACGGAAGTTTAAAAAAGAAACAATGCTAAAAACCAAACAATTAAAAGAGCTTGTGCATAATAAGTGAAAGAGTTGAAGAAAACTAAACATCTTAAAAAATTCTGGAAAAGGGGAAGGGAGCAAGTAAGGAGGAAAGGGGGTCCTAGGTTTATAAATAACATGGATCACCCCACACAACACCCAGTAACCATTTCTACACGTGGTGTTATCGTGTGGCTATCATATCCATATCTACCCTTCCCACCCCGTTAAGGTGCTAAAGCGCAGGATAGTATCGTTATATAATGCATGCTATTACCCGTCCCAATCCTATCAGTCTCAGAGCCATTGAGACTACTAGTCCTAAAGGAAGGGGGTTGGGGATTTTTAGAGTTTCAAAAGGATAAAATTCTAGGCGACAAACAAAAAAACACATAAACAGTTAGGGGGAAACAAATAGCAATTAAGGCTCACACAGGCCTCCTCACTTAAAAGAGCAAATATAGCATGACTTCAAATACTGCTTTGGTCTAAATTAAATTAAAAGCGTAGGCTGGGCTGATTCATATCATATTTCTCATATGAGGAGTCCGAATTAGCCTTGTCTGGATATAGTTTATCAAAATTGACGCAACTAATTACCTAATAGTTTGCCTAAGTGACGCATGCCATCTAATAGAGCGTACTGATTTTAGGAAAAAGGTTGATGGTTTTATAAACAAAAGATCTGCATATTTTGATGACCTTATGACTGATTTTAGACGCGTAGATAGACGAAGCTGGTTCAATTGATTATTCCTATAGGCATGATTTCTAAGCGTAATTGGTTTTAAATGATTGAATAAATGCAAGAGTCCTATAGGCATGGTATCTAGAGTGAAGTTGGTTATTTATTAAACCTATGATTGTTTTCCTAATAGCATGTATACACAGAAGTGCAGAAACCTAAGATCATGCTTTCTATATGCAGAACTTATAGGCATAATTTCTAAGATGCATAAGTATAGGACTTATAAACATGATTTCTAAAATACAGAAGTACATAAAACATATAGGCATAATTTCTATGATGCAGAAGTGTAGAAATGCAGAAAAGCTTATAGGCATGAGTTCTAAAATGCAGAAGTGCAGAAAAGCTTATAGGCATGAGTTCTAAAATGCAGAGATGCAGAAGTGCAGAAAACTTATAACCATGAGTTCTAAAAATGCAGAATGCAGATATTATAAATAACCTATTGGCAAGTTTTCTACCCTTTGCATGCATTCATCCCCATTTCTTTTCACCAGCCATCCCAAATCATTATTACACATTATTACAGACCCAAATGAATCAGAAAAAAGAAGTAAAATTACATCAGAACTTCCAGCTACATCCAAACAGCCTAATTCAGACCCAAAGTCCAACAATATGAGATAAACCAACTTCCAGGATCAGATTTCCAAAAGCCTTTCTCATATTTGGGATGCGTCAAAGTTCTCAAGAGTCTCAAAGGGCTCCGATGAGTGATTACACCCCAAACACATTGCAGAATTAAGATCATAATGTAGTGTGGAAATGCCAGCCCTCAGATGTCCAAGTTCAGAGGGAACTCAAGGTCCCAAAGCAAGGCTCATAAGAGAGGGGCAGAACTTAAGAGTCTAAGAATAAGTGTAAATGCATAGGGGAAATCAAGGAGAGCCATGGAAGGCTGGTGGTCATGCCCAGCAATTGGGAATGCTGGCACACCCCTAACCAGCCTGTTAGCCAACTTAGGAGTTAGGATCCATTGTGGATCAGGTTATGGCTTGTGCAGTAATTTGGATACTATCAAGACAAAGACCTTAACTCAAACATATAGAAGGGAATAGGGGTAGGGATTCACAAATAGAAACAGATACAAGGAAAGAACACAATTAGCATAGATCATTGAACATGAGCAGTAAAGCAAATAAGAGTGCTGGAAAAGTAAACACATAGAGATGAGGCAGAAAACTAAATAAAAGACATACCGGTTTCAAAGGAAAACAAATGAGAAAATAGTAGTATTGAGAGATCCAAGTTGCAAACAGAGTGATTCCAAAAGATCTCAAGCAAAGAAGAGTGTTGATTTTAAAACAGTAGTGCAAGAAAGTACGCAATTAGAAGTGATTTTGTTCGTGTGAATCCTAGTGTCTTTGTAAAGAGGGAAGACAGGTCTTTATATTGTTTTGAAAATGATCGGTGCATAGGCAAAGAGTGCACGAACATGGAAATAGAAATCAATTAGTGTCAATTAAGACAACTGGACTCATTTAATTAAGGAGTCTAGTTCAAACGGTTAGTCAAGGTAGAATAAGGAAAAGAAATTAGTTCAATAAGGCTGATAAGGGCAAAGAAACCACATAGTGCATAAACAACGCCGAATACATAATGGGTAATTATGGAAAGTTGGAATAACAGTGTATTTATATATTAAAAAATAGGGCATCATTTCAAAAATCAACCAAGAGGATTCCGGATCCAATTGTAATCACAGGGAATCCAAAGTAACTAAGGAAAGAGTCATATAAATATAGAAATAATTTAAAATTGGTACATAATTATATAAGGAATACACAAGATCAAGTATTTAAGTAAAACATCACAAGCATGAGATTTTTACACAAAAAGAACAAGTAAACAGCCAGTAGTGTAAAGGAGGTTCAATCGAAGGAAAATCAATAACAGTTATCAGCCTTATTAAGGGGGTTTCAGAGTCAATCACTTAATTGGTAAAAAAAACCATTTGAAAGAGAAATTTCTCACTTCTATAAGCGTACAGATCAAACAAAAAAGAGTCGTTAGGTTATTTAGAAAAAGAGTTTAACACTGAAAGTCTTAGAGTCACAAGCAAAAAGGATCTCAAGTTCAATTGCAGACTCACAGTGAGTCCGAAAGCCTAGGGTCCTAAAGCGGAAACCTAGTCCCCCTGTCAAAGAACCCTCCCCCCTCCCCCCAAAACCTAGGGTTTCGAATAGAGTTAGAGGTGAGAAGACAAGGGCATTAAGAGAGGCTCAAAAGCCTTTTTTCAAAGACTTATGAAAGAAAAACATACACAATAGCAAGAACACTGATTCAAAGTCATGTTTGAGAAAACTTGGAATTTAAACAAGTTCAGAAGAAAGAGATGATACGAATTTGAACAAAGTAGGTAAAACATGCTTAGTAGGAAGATAAACAGAACTCAGTAAGGTGAACAAATCAAAGAGCTCAAACATAAACACACATATAGCAAAGTATGAGGATTAATCAACACAAATTAATCATGCGAGCAAAAAATAGAAGAGACTTGCATAATAGAGAAGAGACAAGAGAGCAAACTCATGCGGGGTAAATGAAAACAATCGAGCACTAGACACACATAAAGAAAGAACAGGAGAATCAAAAAGGTATTTGAAGAAACCCTTTTTCAGAAACTCTAAAATCGGATTTGAGCGATTATAAAAAGGAAATTTGGGGAAAAACTTTAAAAAGTCAAGCAAAGACCAGGCATGTCACAGATATAAAAGAAATAAGCAAGTACAGAACCTCAGATGGCCTAGAAGCAGAGAAAACCCTAAAATAAGAAAGGTCTTGATGAAAGTCGGATCCTGAGTCGAAGAGACTCATATTTCTCGAACAAGCCAGAATAATGGCCGGAGAGGCCATAGATCTACAGATCTGAGACAGATCTAACGATAGCCATTGAAGTCGAGCCTCCAAACTTTGAGTAGCTTAAGTTTAACGGTGAGAGAGAGTGAGCATATGCAAACTATGGCTTGGAATGCCATGGATTCCGGTGGAAACATGGTAGAAATAGGTGGGAGATGATTAGGGTTTCGGGGTGGGCTCGAAAGAGTTTTAGAGATGAAGAGTTCAAAGGAGGAATATCTGATAGAATGGATTAGGGTTAGGTAGGTTAGGGAATTAAAAAAGAAAAGAAAGAATATCAGCCGCTGATTAAAATGATCAACGACCTGGATTTAAAGGGAAGTCGGGTGGGTTTAAAATCGGGTAAGGGGTCGGGTTAAAATTGAAATTGCGTTATTTTGATTTGGATGGAATTGGGGGGTCAAATTGAGGATAAAATTGAAATAGAAATTGGCTCTGTGTTAAATAGCCAATTTTTCCCTCTTTTTTATTTTACAAAAAATAGTAATAATAATTTTAAAAGCAAATTAAAAGCACTAAACTAATTAATAATATATAAAAATTAATCAAATAATAATGAAAATAATTTTATAATTGTAAAATGCTATTAATCGTAAAATAGGCTATAATTATAATTATATGCAATTTAGCTTTTAAAAATACTAATAAATTTGTAAAAATATAAAAAAATCACCTTAATTATATTTTGGCATAACTATGAGACTAGAAATAAAATATTCACTAAAATAATAATTTCGGAAACAATTATTGGATTTTGTACTGCTAGAAATAGATAACAAATTAATTTTAAAATCCTAAAAATTAGGGTAAAATATCAAAACTCTTGGGAATGCTTATATATGCATTAACCATGCTATTTTGAAAGTATTTTGAGTATAAAAAATACATAAAAAAAAATTGGATATCAACAGTATTTTAATTTTTGGGTACACTTATCCTAGATGGACCCAATCCCTATGTTGAGTTGTGATGACCCGTCTTATTTTTTTATCCATTCTGTACTTTGGAGGCCTTGAAAAATCTCATTTAGGGTTACCTCCATTTGCATGCACAGTCCGGGCGCGTAGCCCGAAAGCTTAAATATGAATTCTGTAAGAAAAATGCTTAATTTTGATATTAAAATGAGTAAATTTGACTTCGTTTAATATTTTGGGTAAATGGACCTGGACCTGTGATTTGACGGTCCCGGAGGGTCAGTAGGAAAATATGAGACTTGGGCGTATGCCCGGAATCGAATTCCGAGGTCCCAAGCCCGAGAAATGAATTTTTGTGTGAAATTGTTTTCTAGAAATAATTGAGGAAATTGGAAATGAAATTTGATTAGAAGACTATGGTATCAGGCCCATATTTTGGTTCTGGCACTCGATACAAGTCTTATATGTGATTTAAGCACTTTTTGTAAAGTTTGCTTGAAAACGGACGTCGTTTGACATGTTTCAGACTTAAAATGGAAATTTGATGTTCCAAGAAAATTTGGAAGAAATCATGAGTTTTGAGGCTTGATTCGATGTATATGATGTTATTTTGGCGATTTGATCGCACGAGAAAGTTCGTAGGGTGTTTTTGAGGTTGTGTGTAAGTTTGGTTTGGAGCCCAGAGGGCTCGGGTGAGTTTTGGATAGGCCACGGGGTGAAAATTTTGGACTTAAGGAACTGCAGGCCTGCAGGCTTCACATTTCCCAAACTTTTCTCGCAATTCTCAGGCTTGTTCGCATTTCCCAAACTTTGTTCGTAATTACCAGGTTCGCATTTCCCAAACTTTTCTCGCAATTCCCAGGCTTGTTCTCATTTCCCAAACTTTGTTCTCAATTCCCAGATCGCAATTTCCAAACTTTTTTTCGCAATTCCCAGTTTGCAATTCCCAAACTTTGTTCGCAATTCCCAAATCTGCAACCTGCATTTTTCATACTTAGTCGATTTTTAAGACATTTTCACCCCATTTTCAAAACACAACTCCTTTGGCCGATTTTTCAAGAACAAACCTTCTTCCAAATCAATTGTAAGTTGCTTTGTACTCATTTCTTTCAATCATTAACATGATTTTACATGTTTTCAACTTAAAATCAAGGATTTTCATGGGTGAAATTGGGTGTTTTGGGTAGAACTTAAGTTTTTCTAAAATTGGAAATTTGGACCTCAATTTGAGGTCCGATTTCAAAATAAATCATACATTTGGGTTAGTGGGGGAATGGGTAACTGGGTTTTGGTTCTAACCTCGGGTTTTGACCACGTTGGCCTGAGGGGCATTTTTGTTATTATACCTTAATTCGCGTCTTAGCTTGAACTAAATATTAGAATTAGTTGCTTGAGATGTTATTTATAATGTGTTATTGACTTGAATAGATTTGGGTCATTTGGAGTCGATTACTCGTGGCAAGAATGTGGTTGCTAGTTGATTTTAGCCGGTTCGAGATAAGTATCTTGCCTAACCTTGTGTGGGGGACTTCCCCTTAGGATTCGAGTCTACTTTGTTGATTGTATTCCTTGTACGCAAGGTGACGAGTGCGTGCTCGGATTTATTTGTTGAAAAATTTTCCCATTTTGGTTCTTAGATCCTTGAAATTACCTAATATGGAGTTGTTCTTGATACGATTGAGTATCCTGCTATTAGTTTCACCTCTACATGTCTTACTTGGAATTTATTTGCCCTTTTTGGTGTATTCTTGTTGCCTAATTGACTATTACATGTTAAACTGCAGATATTTACCCTTCTATAGTCACATTATCATTCCTAACTATTTGTCTTTATTTTGGGAAGCATTTTTTCTATCTCTCATGTAATTAACTGGTCTTCGTTGGAAAGAAGTTAGATATCCCACGTTTAGTTGTTATTTCCTTAATTGTAATTATTTGATTCATGTTAACTTCCTTGTTGTTAAACTAAGTATTATGGAATCATTGTTTCGTACTATTTCTCCTTTGTTGAGTTATTCTTATTGCGCTTGGTATTTCTCTATTACGGTTATTCCTTGTGAGTTAGTTGTACCCTCTTTTGGTGAATGGAAATACCTGAGCTGATTCCCTTGCTTTGTTCCAGCATATATTGTCATTTATTGTGATGCACGAGGTTTTTGCCGTGCAGTTATTGATATTGTTGATGCACCAGGTTTCTGTCGTGCAGTTATTAATATTGTTTATGCACGAGGTTTCTGCCGTGCGGTTATTGGTGTTGTGATGCACGAGGTTTCTGTCGTGCGACTGTTGTTGAGGGGTTGCACTAGGTCTTTGCCGTGCTACTATGGAATTTATATATTGGACATGCGGCGTAATTAGGTGAGTTATGTTCGTATGTGTAATGACCCGACCGGTCATTTTTAAAATTTACGCCCTGATCCCCTATTAATTACTTCCCCTAAGTTCATTTCTGCTATTTTGGTTTGCCGGGACGTTCGGTGTTGAGCATCAGCGAGTTTTGGGGCACGTAGTCCCTAAATGAGAGCTTGAGTGTTGAAAAGTGGTCTGTAGTCAGAACAGTGTGAAGACGACCTCAGAATGGAAATTCGATGGTTCCGTTAGCTCCGTTAGGTGATTTTGGGGTTGGGAGCATGTTCAGAATGTGTTTTGGAGGTCCGTAGCTAATTTAGGCTTGAAATGCTGAAGTTTAAATTTTTGAAGTTTTCGGTCCGATAGTGAATTTTTGATCCGAGGGTCGGAATGGAAGTCCGGAAGTTGTAGTAGCTCTGTCATGTCATTTGAGATGTGTGCGCAAAATTTCAGGTCATTCGGACGTGGTTTGGTTGGGTTTTTGGTCAAAAGCGTATCTTGAGGATTTGGAAGTTCATAAGCTTGATTTTTGGTTCAATCCATCGTTTCGATGTTGTTTTATGTGATTTGAAGCTTCAAGTGAGTCCGTGTTAGGTTATATGACTTGTGTGCATAATTAGACGGTGTCCCGGGAGCCTCGGGTGTGTTTCGGATAGGCTACGGGTTATTGTCCTCCACTTTTGAACTGTTGTTGCTGCTTCTGGTACTCCTTCTTCGCGTTCGCAATCTGGCCATCGCGTTCGCGAAGGCTTATCTTGGCCACCTGGAAAAATCCTTCTACGCGTTCACGTTTAGAACCTTGCGTTCACAAAGCTCTGCCTCTTCCTTTATCGCATTCGCGTTTGCGGAGACCAGCCTTCTCCTCTTCCGCGTTCGCGCCCTTGACAATGCGTTCGCGTAGGACCACATCCGGACCCCTCCTATTTTCTTCTACGCGTTTGCGTGGTCCGCGTCGCGTTCTCGTAAGCCTTCAGCCCGGACCTTCGCGTTCGCATCCTTGCCTTCGCGATCGCGAAGGGTAACCTCAGTCACCTGCATTTTCCTTCTCCGCGAACGCGAGCCCATCTACGCGTTCGCGATGAACAATTAACTGGGTAGACATAATTTAATCCCAAATTCGAGGGTTTCTTCATTTTATCACATTTTGACTTCTAGAGCTCGGTCCTTGGCAATTTTTGAAGGGATTTTCACCTGGGCAACTTGGTTAAGTACTTCTCACTCGATTTAGACTAATTTCCATGAATCTCCTCTTAATTTCATCCTTTAATTTCAGATTTGTTTTAATGAAAAATGGGTAGAACTTCATAGACCGAATTATTGAGTTTTGAGGGGGTGTTTGATCTCCGATTTGGGAGATTTTTATATGGTTAGACTCGTGAGAGTACTAGGGTTCTGAAAATGTGAAAATTATCCGATTCTGAGACGTTGTCCTGAGGGGCGTTTTGGTTATTTTGCTTAATTTCGCGCTTTAGCTTTGAATTAAATAATAGAATCAGTTGCTTGAGATATTAATTACAATGTGTGATTTAATTGAATAGATTTGGGCCATTTGGAGTCGAGAACTCGTGGCAAAAACGTGGTTGCTAGTTGATTTTAGCCGGTTTAAGGTAAGTATCTTGCCTAACCTTGTGTGGGGGACTTCTCTTTAGGATTTGAGTCTTCTTTGTTGATTGTATTCCTTGTACGCGAGGTGACGAGTGCGTGCTCGCATTTATTTGTGGAAAATTGTCCCTTTTAGGCTCCTAGATCCTTGAAATCATCGAAAATGGAGTTGTTCTTGATACGACTGACTTTCCCGTTATTAGTTTCACTTCTACATGACTTACTTGGAATTTATTTGCCCTTTCGGTTTATTCGTGTTTCCTAATTGACTTTTACTTGTTTAACTGAAGACATTTACCATTATATAGCTGCATTATCTTTCCTAACTGCTTGTCTTAAATTGGAAATCATTATTTATATTTCTCATGTAATTAATTGGCCCTAATTGAAAGGAAGTTAGATATCCTATGCTTAGTTTATATTTCCTTATTGAGATTTATGTGACTTATGTTAACTCCCTCGTTGTTGAATTACGCATTATGGGATTGTTGCTTCGTAGTATTTTCTCCCTTGCTGAGTTGTTCTTATTGCACTTAGTATTTCCCTGTTACGGTTATTCCTTGTGAGTTAGTTGTACCATCTTTTGGTGAACGGAACTCCTTGAGTTGATTCTCTTACTTTGTTCCTGTATATATTGTCATTTATTGTGTTGTACTTGAGATTGTGATGCACGAGGTTTCTGCCGTGCGGTTGTTGGTATTGTGATGCACGAGGTTTCTGCCGTGCGGTTTTTGAGATTGTGATGCACGAGGTTTCTGCCGTGCGGTTGTTCGTACTGTGATGCACGTGGTTTCTGCCGTGCGGTTGTTATTGAAGGGTTGCACAAGGTCTTTGTCGTGCTATTATTGTTATTGATGTTTTGCACATGCGGCGTAATAAGGCGGGATATGTATTATGCTTATATGTGGGTTGCGCATGTGGCGGAATAAGGTGGGAACATTGTTATGCACGTATGGCGGAATAAGGCGGTGATTGTTATATTATTAATTGCACACATAAGGTGGGCTACGTCAGGGATTGATTGTATAGAGTTGTGATGTCTGTGGAGGAATTCTTATTTGTTTTATATTGTGGTTGTGGGTTGTTTACCTGTGTGAGTGTTACCACTTGGGAGTTGTGAGGAAACACCGTACGTGCAGTCCATTCGCCCTTTTCATGTTTCGCTAACTGGTAGAATTTTGTTAGAAACACTTGCACAAGCATACACGTAGCTGAACACTCCTTTTAGAGGTGAATTTCTCCTAATTTTTGCTAAGGGTAGAGGTACACCCTCTTTGTCTATTATATTTGTGAGAGTGGCCTCAATTGACCCGTTAGTTGTCAGCTTGATCATGAGGTTGATGGGGCACGGGATGCCCATTCGTTAGATTCAGATACTGGGCCTCTTATGAGTTGTGGTTATCCGAGACTTGGTGAAATTGTGGAAAGAGTTGAATAAGACCTTTCATGAATATCATTGTGGGATATGAGTTGTTAACTGGTCTTTCCCCTGCTGTGTTGTTACCTTAGGAAATTTGGGTTGTGGTTCTGTCATCGTTTTGTAGCATCGCTTATTATATCCTTGCTATTAATTGTTGTATTTACCCCTTATTGTGAATTGTAGCATTTTTGGTTATACACGCAGTCTTTACATATTCATATGTCGTTATCATTGTTCCTATTATTATACTGTTTATTGACCGGTAGGTGTCTTGACTGTTCCTCGTCACTACTCCATCGAGGTTAGTCTTGGTACTTACTGGGAACCGCCGTGGTGTGCTCATACTACTCTTCTACATATTTTCTTGTTGTGCAGATACAGGTACTCCCGTTCAGTTCTGTCAGCCTTGGAAGGAGGCGTATTGGTAGAGACTTCAAGGTATATCTGCTATGTTCGCAGAGCGAGGAGTCCCTTTCCAGCTTTTATGTAATAAGTATAGTTCTTCTAGTATTTTCTCCTTTGTATAGATATTCGTGAGTCAGAGCCTCTTATGTATCCCTTAGCTTGTGATTTGTGAGTTTTCGGGTTTTGGGGAGTTTTGTTAGCTTTGAGGATTGTTGTGGAATGTGCTGAGCGGCACCTTAAACCCTGTTTATTTTACCCGTTCAGTTTTATTTATTTTCTTCCGCAAATTTTGGTTTATCTTCTGCATTGTTAGGCTTACCTAGTCATAAGGACTAGGTGCCATCACGACATGTTCATGGAGGGTGAACCGGGGTCGTGACAAGTTGGTATCAGAGCTCTAGGTTCATAGGAGTCACAGATCACAAGCCGGTTTATTTGAGTCTCATGGATCGGTACGGAGATGTCTGTACTTATCTGCGAGAGGCTATGTAACTGTTAGGAAAATTTCATTTCATTTGATTTCCCTGTCATGCGAGATTTTGACATCCACAATCCTAAACCTCTGTCTTCTACTCTCTAACAGATGGTGAGGACACGTACTAACCGAGGTGATCAGGCAACCGCGCCCCCTGCTATAGCCGTCGGAGGTCGGGGCCGGGATAGAGTTTGAGGACGCGCACGTGGTGCAGCGAGAGTACCTGCACGAGCTGCTACCGAGGTACCACCAGCAGATCCAGCCGGAGTCTAGACACCTGACACACTTGCTGCTACTACTACCCCAGCCATTCTGGAGACTTTAGCATAGTTCATGAGTATGTACACCACTTTGGCTCAGGCAGGATTGCTTCCCCTTACTGCAGCCACATCCCAGGCTGGGGGAGGAGCACAGGCTCCCGCTGCCCGCACTCCTGAGCAGCGAGCGCATGCTGAGCAGGTCCCAGAGATTATTCCTGCGCTGCCTGCGGCACCAGTTCAGCCCGAGGGCATGGAAGCGGCTTCCGAGCAGGAGCAGATGAGACTAGAGAGGTTCAAGAAGTATGATCCTTCGGTGTTTAGTGGATTAGAATCAGACGATGCCTTGGGGTTTCTTGATGAGTGTTACCGTATTCTCCATACTATGGGTATCTCTGGATCGAGAGGGGTTTCTTTCACCACTTTTCAGCTTCGAGGAGTCGCCTATGATTGGTGGCGCACCTATGAGTTAGACAGTCCAGATGAGGCAACTTCATTGACTTGGACTCAATTTTCAGACATGTTTCTGAGAGAGTTTGTTCCTCGGAGCCTCAGGGATGAATGGCGCGCAGAGTTTAAGCATTTGCGCCAAGGTGCTATGACCGTCTCGGAGTATGCTATCCGTTATACCAGTTTGGCTAGACATGCCTCAGCTTTGGTTTCTACTGTTCGCGAGAAGGTTCGCCGGTTCATTGAGGGGTTTATTCTTAGCATCAGGTCCAGCATGGCCCGTGAGCTGGAGATGGATATTCCATATCAGCAGGTGGTGAACATTGCTAGAAGGATAGAGGGTATGCATGCTAGAGAGAGAGAGAGGGCAGGCAGAGTCATGAGAGAGAGAGCAAACGAGATCAGGAGAAGGAGTTTGAGGAGGCGAGGAGTCTTCGTAGACCGAGGAGATATACAGGTCCTTATTTTGGAGGCAGGGTGCATCATGGTAGAGGTTTTGCGGGTCAGCCAGTTCAGTTCGCACTTCATACTCAGCATGGTGACTCAGGTGTTCATGGGTCTCGGAGTACCCGTACTGCACAGTTCCCACCGCCTCATCAGCAGAGAGGGTGCTTTGAGTGTGGAGATACTAGCCACATGATGAGAGATTGTCCCAGTTCATACCGGTGTGTCCCAGTGAGGTATTTAGGTAGGTAGAGGGCGCCCAAGAAGGGGAGGCCCTGCCTGTTGATGTGCTTTATATGGTAGGCTTAAGGGCGGTGTGCCAGTTGAATGTCATTCAGGTACGAATTCGATTTATTATTGAGGGGTACTATCCGTAGTTCTTCACAGCTCTGCTTATTGGGGTGAGCTCCCTTATTTGTTGATCCCAGTATGGGTGCATTTCATGATTTGCACTATGTTTATGTGATTATTCCGTTGGTAGGTTTATGAGTGACAGTCGTGTCTATCGTCTGTTTCTAGCTGTTGTCGAGAGTTATTAGGCTAATTGTAAATTCATGTTGTCTGTTTTAGTAGGTTGATGTGATCACTGAGTATTCTTGGTTACGAGCTGTGATTCTATGCTCCCCCGGTGTGGGAGCCAGCATGTGTTGTGATTGTAGACAAAATTGATCTAGTGAGAGTCTCTAGATGGGTTGATGTGTACCCTACTTGTGATCCAGTGTTGAGGGCGGGACCCTCATGATTTTTAGGTAATTTGATATGTTGAGACCGAGTTGTGTACTGCGGTGAGAGTTATATCAGTATAAGATCCTTGTGAGCCCTTTATATGCTTCCATTCTCTCTTGTTAGGTGTCTTGTAGATTTGTGTTTTAGAAGAATTTATGCTAGTCAATTTGTTTGTTAATTCCCTTATGTATTTTCCTTTCCCATATGCATTCATTTTCGTCCTATGCTTCTTGAATTTAGCTTGTGGGATGTGTACCCGTTGGTGTTGGCTGAGATTTGGTTATTCGGGTGTTTATTATGCGGTTTTCGTGGTTATTGTATCATCGCCGGTGTTGTGGGGGTTTGAAAAGAGTTCCTGTTGAATATGAGGCTTATGGCCGGTACGGATTTGATCTCAGGCAAGTATTGCTATCAGAAATGTTATTGTGGGCCTATGTGCGGTGTGTCATGTTATGTGGTTGTAACATTTGTGTGTTGGCTTGAATTGAAGTAGCTGGTTGAGACTGATACTGGATATGGATGTAGGATCGGGTCTTTTGGAAAGGGATGGGAGGTGAGAATTCTGGCTTGAAGGCTTATTAGTATTGCTAGAAAGGCTAAAAATTTCAGTTGAGATGGTGTCTTCATGCTTATGTGGATTGGGGTGACATGGGATCACCCGCGGGTGTATGTTGGAAGTGTGCACTCAGTGACTTGAGGACTTCAGGTATGTTCTCTATGCTCGTTCGAGGACGAACGAATGTTTAAGTGTGGGAGGATGTAACGACCCGACCAGTCGTTTTTAAAATTCACGGCTCGATCCCCTATTAACTGTTTCCCCTAAGTTCATTTATGCTATTTTGGTTTGCCGGGATGTTCGGTGTTGAGCATCGGAGAGTTTTGGGGCACGTAGTCCCTAAATGAGAGCTTAAGTGTTGAAAAGTGGTCCGTAGTCAGAACACTGTGAATACGACCTTGGAATGGAAATTCGATGGTTCTGTTAGCTCCGTTGGGTGATTTCGGGGTTTGGAGCGTGTTCGGAATGTGTTTTGGAGGTCCGTGACTAATTTAGGCCTGAAATGCCGAAGTTTGAATTTTTGAAGTTTCCGGTCCGATAGTGAGTTTCTGATCAGAGGGTCGGAATGGAAGTCCGGAAGTTGCAGTAGCTCCGTCATGTCATTTGGGATGTGTGTGCAAAATTTCAGGTCATTCGGACGTGGTTTGGTTGGGTTATTGGTCAAAAGCGTCTTGAGGATTCGAAAGTTCATAAGCTTGATTTTTGGTTTGATCCGTCGTTTCGATGTTGTTTTATGTGATTTGAAACTTCAAGCGAGTCCGTGTTAGGTTATATGACTTGTGTGCGTGATTAGACGGGGTCCCGGGAGCCTCGGGTGTGTTTCGGATAGGCTACGGGTTATTTTCCTCCACTTTTGAACTGTTGTTGCTGCTTCTGGTACTCCTTCTTCGCGTTCGTGATCTGGCCATCGCGTTTGCGAAGGCTTATCTTGGCCACTTGGAAAAATCCTTCAACGCGTTCGCGAAGCTCTGCCTCTTCCTTCATCGCGTTCGCGTTCGCGGAGACCAGCCTTCTCCTCTTCCGCGTTCGCGTCCTTGACAATGTGTTCGCGTAGGCCCATATCTGGACCCCTCCTATTTTCTTCTACGCATTCGCGTGGTCCGCATCGCGTTCGCGTAAGCCTTCAGCCCGGACCTTCGCGTTCGCATCCTTGCTTTCGCGATCGCGAAGGGTAACCTCAGTCACCTACATTTTCCTTCTCCACGAACGCGAGCCCATCTAAGCTTTCGCGATGAACAATTAACTGGGCAGACATAATTTAATCCCAAATTCGAGGGTTTCTTCATTTTATCACATTTTGACTTCTAGAGCTCGGTCCTTGGCGATTTTTAAAAGGATTTTCACCTGGGCAACTTGGTTAAGTACTTCTCACTTGATTTAGACTAATTTCCATGAATCTCCTCTTAATTTCATCCTTTAATTTCAGAATTTTTTTTTATGAAAAATAGGTAGAACTTCATAGACCGAATTATTGAGTTTTGAGGAGGTGTTTGATCTCCGATTTAGGAGATTTTTATATGGTTAGACTCGTGAGAGTATGAGGGTTCTGAAAATGTAAAAATTATCTGATTCCAAGACGTTGGCCTGAGGGGCGTTTTGGTTATTTTGCCTAATTTCGCGCTTTAGCTTTGAATTAAATAATAGAATCAGTTGCTTGAAATGTTAATTATAATGTGTGATTTAATTGAATAGATTTGGTCCATTTGGAGTCTAGAACTCGTGGCAAAAATGTGGTTGCTAGTTGATTTTAGCCGGTTTGAGGTAAGTATCTTGCATTACCTTGTGTGGGGGACTTCCCCTTAGGATTTGAATCTTCTTTGTTGATTTTATTCCTTGTACGCGAGGTGACGAGTGCGTGCTCGGATTAATTTGTGAAAAATTGTCCCTTTTAGGCTCTTAGATCCTTGAAATCATCGAATATGGAGTTGTTCTTGATACGATTGAGTTTCCCGTTATTAGTTTCACTTCTACATGACTTACTTGGAATTTATTTGCCCTTTTGGTTTATTCTTGTTGCCTAATTGACTTTTACTTGTTTAACTGAAGACATTTACCCTTATATAGCCGTGTTATCTTTCCTAACTGCTTGTCTTAAATTGGAAATATTATTTCTATTTCTCATGTAATTAATTGGCCCTAATTGAAGGAAGTTAGATATCCTATGCTTAGTTGATATTTCCTTATTTAGATTTATGTGACTTATGTTAACTCACTCGTTGTTGAATTACGCATTATGGGATCGTTGGTTCGTAGTATTTTCTCCCTTGTTGAGTTGTTCTTATTGCGCTTAGTATTTCCCTGTTACGGTTATTCCTTGTGAGTTAGTTGTACCGTCTTTTTGTGAACGGAATTCCTTGAGTTGATTCTCTTGCTTTGTTCCTGTATATATTGTCATTTATTGTGTTGTACTTGAGATTGTGATGCACGAGGTTTCTGCCGTGCGGTTTTTGGTATTGTGATGCACGAGGTTTCTGCCGTGCGGTTGTTGAGATTGTGATGCACGAGGTTTCTGCCGTGCGGTTGTTGGTACTGTGATGCACGACGTTTCTGCCGTGCGGTTGTTGTTGAAGGGTTGCACAAGGTATTTGTCGTGCTATTGTTGTTATTGATGTTTTGCACATGCGGCGTAATAAGGCGGGATATGTATTATGCTTATATGTGGGTTGCGCATATGGCGGAATAAGGTGGGAACATTGTTATGCACGTATGGCAGAATAAGGCAGTGCTTGTTATATTATTAATTGCACACATAAGGTGGGCTACGTCAGGGATTGATTGTATAGAGTTGTGATGTCTGTGGAGGCATTCTTATTTGTTTTATATTATGGTTGTGGGTTGTTTACCTGTGTGAGTGTTACCACTTGGGAGTTGTGAGGAAACACTGTATGTGCAGTCCATCCGCCCTTTTCATGTTTCGCTAACTGGTAGAATTTTGTTAGAAACACTTGCACAAGCATACACGTAGCTGAACACTCCTTTTAGAGGTGAATTTCTCCAAATTTTTGCTAAGGGTAGAGGTACGCCCTCATTGTATATTATATTTGTGAGAGTGGCCCTAGTTGACCCATTAGTTGTCAGCTTGATCATGAGGTTGATGGGGCACGGGATGCCCATTCGTTAGATTCAGATACTGGGCCTCTTATGAATTGTGGTTATCCGAGACTTGGTGAAATTGTGGAAAGAGTTAGTTGAATAAGACCTTTCATGAATATCATTGTGGGATATGAGTTGTTAACTGGCCTTTCCCCCTGCTGTGTTGTTACCTTAGGAAATTTGGGTTGTGGTTTTGTCATCATTTTGTAGCATCGCTTATAATATCCTTGCTATTAATTGTTGTATTTACCCCTTTATTGTGAATTGTAGCATTTTTGGTTATACACGCAGTCTTTACATATTCATGTGTTGTTATCATTGTTTCTATGATTATACTGTTTATTGACCGGTAGGTGTCTTAACTATTCCTCATCACTACTCTATCGAGGTTAGTCTTGGTACTTACTGGGCACCGCCGTGTTGTGCTCATACTACTCTTCTGCACATTTTTTTGTTGTGCAGATACAGGTACTCCCGTTCAGTTCTGTCAGCCTTGGAAGGAGGCGTATTGGTAGAGACTTCAAGGTATATCTGCTACGTTAGCAGACCGAGGAGTCCCTTTCCAGCTATTCTATAATAAGTATAGTTCTTTCAGTATTTTCTCCTTTGTATAGATATTCTTGAGTCAGAGCCTCTTATGTATCCCTTAGCTTGTGATTTGTGAGTTTTCGGGTTTTGGGGAGTTTTGTTAGCTTTGAGGATTGTTGTAGAATGTGTCGAGCGGCACCTTAAACTCTGTTTATTTTACCCGTTCAATTTTATTTATTTTCTTCCGCAAATTTTGGTTTATCTTCCGCATTGTTAGGCATACCTAGTCATAGGGACTAGGTGTCATCACGACATGTTCATGGAGGGTGAACTGGGGTCGTGACAGTATATTTATATGTGGGTTGCGCCTGTGGCAAAATAAGGTGGGAATATTATGATGCACGTGTGGCGAAATAAGGCGATACTTACTTTGTTATTAATTGCACACGTGGTGAAATAAGGTAGGCTATGTCAGGGGTTGATTGTAAAGAATTGTGACAGCCAGTAGAGGCATTCCTATTTTGCTTAATATTGTGATTGTGGGTTGCTCACTTGTATGAGTTTTATCGCTTGAAAGTTGTGGGAAAACGTCATACGTGCGGTTCGTTCTCCTTTTCATGCCTACTAGTTGGTAGAATTCTTGTTAGAACACTTGCACCAGTATACACGCAGTTGAACGCTTCTATTAGAGGTGAATTCCTTCTGATTTTGTTAAGGGTGGAGGTACGCCCTCGTTTATCCATTATATATGTGAGAGTGGCCCTAGTTAGTCAGTTAGTTGTCAGCATGACTGTGAGACTGATGAGGCACATGATGCCAAGTGTTAGATTTCAGATGCTGGGATTTCATGAGTTGTGGTTTGTCCGAGATTTTTGTAAATTTGTAGAAGTAGTTGAATAAGACCTTATGTGAATATCATCTCGGATCTGAGTTATTGCTTTGTTTTCCCATTACTGTGTTGTGACCTTAGGATATAGATTGTATTTTTGCCATCGTTATGTATTATCATTTTCTTATATTTTCGTTGTTACTTGTTGTTCTTTTCCCTCATCGTGATT
>MU763704.1:0-83054 GCA_026770625.1 Nicotiana glauca | reverse complement strand
ATATACCTCCATAGTTTTTCCTAAATGCTCTTGGAACATTTTTGTAACTAACCTTTGGTAGGTTGCCCCAGCATTCTTTAGACCAAAAGGCATTACCTTGTAGCAATAAATTCCCCGGTCTGTGATAAAAAAAGTCTTTTCTTCATCATTGGGGTGCATTTTAATTTGGTTATACCCTGAATATGCATCTAGAAAACTCAAAAGCTCATGACCTGCGGTCGCATCTATCATTTGATCTATATGGGATAATGGAAAAGAATCTTTTGGGCAAGCTTTATTTAAATCAGTATAGTCTGTACAAACTCGCCACTTACCATTTTTCTTGGGTACGACCACCGTGTTAGCTAACCAGTCAGGATATTTTACCTCGCGGATTGACCCAATCTTTAGCAATTTTTGAACCTCGTCATAAATTACTTGATTTTTGAAAGCTCCTTGCTTTCTTTTCGTCTGTTTGATTGGAATAAAAGACGGGTCCTCGTTGAGTTTGTGAGTTATCACGTCGGGTGGTATACCTGTCATATCAGCATGGGACCAAGCAAAACAGTCCACATTAATTTTTAAAAATTCAATTAACATACCTCGTATGTCTGGCCTTAGGTTGGCTCCGATGTAAACCTTTCTTTCAGGCCACTGCTCAAATAACACCACCGCTTCAAGTTCTTCTATTGTTGTTTTAATGTTCTCATTTCCTTCAGGCTCTTGAATTACATCAGGTCTCGCATCTAAATCAGTTTTCTCAGTTGACGTTTGATCACTTACGCTTCCAACTGTTTCTCTACCTCCGGTGCTCGTACCTGTTACAACGTTGATATTCTTGGCTGTTTGTTGATCTCCTCGAATTTGACATATCCCCCAGGGTGATGGAAACTTGATAACTTGATGCAAAGTTGATGGAACAGCCTCCATATCATGGATCCACGGCCGCCCCATAATTATATTGTAGGCCATCTCCATTTCAACTACCTGAAATTTAGTTTCTTTAATAACACCTGCAGCGTAAGTTGTTAAACTTACCTCGCCTTTTGTTAATACGCTTGAATTGTCGAAGCCCGATAGTGTTTGTGCTTTTGAAATCATTTTATCTTCAGCTTGCATTTCCTGCAATACCCTTAATAGAATGATATTTACAGAACTTCCTGGATCAATCAGGACTCGTTTTACCTCCGTATCACGTACAAGTAAGGATATAACCAATGCATCATTGTGAGGAGTAATTATTTCTTCCACATCTGTGCCATCGAAACTTATACTTTCATGATCAACGATATTATGTGTTTGCTTCCCATGTGTGACTGACTTTTTAGAGATCTTATTTGAAGTCGTGTATGTCACTCCGTAAATATCCTCCCCTCCATAGATGACATTCACTGTTCTCTTAGGAGATGGGGCTTTTGGCGGCTCTTGCCTATTTTTCATGTAGGCTTGTTTTCCCTTTTCACTAAACAATTCTGTGAGATATCCTTGCTTCAGTAAATGATCTACTTCGCTTTGTAGAAATCTGCATTCTGACGTTTTATGTCCATGGTCATTGTGAAACTCGCACCAATGGTCCGGGTTACGTTTGTTTGGGTTTGACCGCATCTCTCTTGGCCACCGTACCTTGTCTCCCATACTCCTTAGAACAGCTACGAGCTCCGAATTAGTTACGTTGAAGTTATATCCACCGAATCTTGCTTTTAACTCTCTGTCATCACCTCGTAGCTGTTGATTGCCCTGATCATTTCTGAATCTGGACGAAGATCCGGTTTCCCTGTCTCTTTGCCTTTGATTATAACTGTGGTTATTCTGTCTGGATCGTGAATCCTTACCTGCGGGTCCTAAATATGGATCATACCTATTCTTTCCTGATCTTTTTTCCACATCAGTTTTTCCGGATCTGATCCCTTCTTCCCGACGGTTATTAGGTACAGTATCCTCTTCAATTCTGAGTTTTGTACTGTACCTGTTATAAACATCGTTCCAAGTGGTTGCGGGAAACTCACGAAGGCTTTCTTTAAGCCTTCTCGTGGCTTCAGAACTTTTGTCATTCAAATTACTTGCGAAAGCTATTGCAGCCCAATTATCTGGTACACGAGGCAAAGTCATTCGTTCACGTTGAAACCTATCAACGAAATCTCTGAGCAACTCGGTATCCGCTTGTTTGATTTTGAAAATGTCCTCCATTCTTTTCTCAACCTTTTGTGCTCCTGAGTGTGCTTTAATGAAAGAATCTGCAAGCTCAGCAAAAGAATTTATGAAATTTTCAGGCAAAAGAGAATACCAGGTTAGAGCACCCTTGGTGAGTGTTTCTCCAAATTTCTTGACCAATACGGACTCAATCTCCTGCTTGGTTAAGTCGTTTCCTTTGACTCCCGTAGTAAATGCCGTTACATGGTCACGTGGGTCAGTTGTGCCATCATATTTCGAAATGTCAGGCATTTTAAACTTTTTAGGAATTGGAAGAGGAGCAGCGCTTGGTTTCCAAGGTTGTTGTGAGTACTTATCCGCATCCACCCCTTTGATTACTGGAGGAACACCAGGTATTTGCTCGATGCGCTCACTTTGCTCCTTGAGTTGTGTCTGCAAAGTTAGTACCAGATTTTGAAAATAAGAATTACTTGTATTACCTGGATTCATTTCTCGGGGTTTACTGGGGGTTCCTTCGTTTGCGTTAGCGATGCCAGAGCGAGGATTCTCTAGTGTGTTGTTATTAGGTGAAGGAGTGGGCGGTGCAACAGGTAACCGGCTAACTAATGCTTGAAGAGCTTGGCTAACCCGTGCATCAATTATTCTTTGCAGAGCTTCCTCTGGCCCTTCAAAGTCTCCTGACTGTTCTTGCTCGCCAGCATGTGATTCTGGTGCAGGGGTACCTTCACGAGATTGATGAGGGGAATTTTGAGGGGAAGGAACTATGTCAACGTTGTGCACATCCCCCTGATGGATTTGATTTTCAACAGCGTTGTTGTTGTTCGACATGATGTTAAAACTGGGTAAAATGTAGTTTCAGAAAAAAAAGATTATCAGATTCCCGGTAACGGAACCAATTTGTTTAACCAAAAAATGATAATTCGGTCAAAACTTAGAATTTAAGACTGAAAATCGGGTTACTGATAATCAAGAGACCAAAAAAGAAATATAATAGGCTTTTGTTAAGCAGAAATAAAGAGATTTGTATTTCAATATGTTCTCGATGATTTTTTCGTGTCCTTACAGATGATGTGACCTCCTCCTTTTATAGCTAGTAAGGAGTAACGGGTCAATTTCTTAGAATTATAACAGAATTTAATGGGACAATTATGAGCAATAAATGACATTAAATAAGCCGCTATACAATCATTCCTATTCTTCAACGTATCAGACATTTAATAATGAATCTGGACGCCTTTTTGACTTCAGATCCATGTCTTCAATATTCTTTCGGTATGTTGGCTAAATGATTCGAATTGGTACGGGACTCGTATCAAAGCTGCTCCCCGTACCTGTATAATCTTCTCTTCCCGTATCTTTTATCACTGGGTTTATTTCTTATGAAAGAATAGGCACGGTTCACGTATCTATTTTGCACCCCGTGTCTATTTTGAGTCTTTCTTCTCGCATCTTCCAACTATTAATTGTTGACCTTTTGACCGGCCTACGTGTCATGTCACGTCATCTTTAATCCGATTTTTTTTCCAATACAATCTCACAGTTAATTTTAAGGAAGACAAAGCCTTAAAAAGTCAATTAATAAACCTTGAGCTCCTCAAGAGGCGAGAGCACGGGAGTAGAGCTGGGCTTCCAAGTGTGAGGTATTATGCTGAAGGATCTTCCATCCCTTTTGTTGTCTGTGTCCGATTGCTCTCTAAAATATGAAGGAAGAGATGTAGGAAAATTAGGTTTTAAAAGGTTTTAATTTAGGTGTAAGGGTATTGGGCTCACTGTTTTGGGCTATCCGAAATTCGACCTTTCCAACACAAAATTTTAATTTTTTTCTACAAATAATATAAAATCTATACTATAAAATACATAACTAAATCTAATTAATTAAAACAAATAATTACATTATGAAACTATTTTTGGTATTTTTTAAGATTATATAAAAATAAAAATAGATAAAAAAATTAGGTGAAATACTATTACTACATTAAGTACTAGTTATTCCTAAATTAAATAGACTTGAAACTATTTTTGTGTTTTTGATTTTTTTTGTTAAATACTAAATAAAATAACATTAAAAATAGTAATGGGATCCTATGTCACCCTTCCTATTCACAATGGTAATGGAATACTTAAGCAGAAGACTAAATGAGTTGAGAGAAAAGAATCAGTTCAAGTTTCATCCTAAGTGTTCAAAGCTCTGCATTACTCATCTGAGTTTTGCAGATGATTTGTTGATGTTTGCAAGGGGAGATACTATGTCAGTAAGACTGTTACATGAGAAATTTTCTTAATTCACTGAGCCATCAGGGTTAAAAGTAAATATGGCAAAAAGTGCAGTGTATTTTGGAGGAGTAACAGATCAAGTAAAGCAAGAGATCCTGCAAGAATTGAGATATCGGCAAGGTGAACTCCCTTTCAGATACTTAGGGATACCACTGTCAACAAGAAAGCTGAAGATTATAGAATGGCAACCACTGATATCAAGGATCACTGCAAAGGTATCATCTTGGGTTGCCAAGAAACTGTCATATGCTGGGCGTGTCCAATTGGTAAAGACTGTTTTGTTTGGTGTCCAATATTATTGGGCACAAATGTTCATTATACCTGCTAAAGTTATGAAGATTATTGAAGCCTACTGCAGAAACTATATATGAACAGGTACAAATGAATTGATAAGTAAGGCATTGGTGGCTTGGAGTAAAATGTGCAGTCCAAACGCAGCAGGAGGACTTAATCTCATAAATTTGAAGCTATGGAACAAGGCAGCAATAACCAAAACTTGTTGGGAATTGCAGAATCAGAAGGACAACCTATGAATCAAATGGATCCATGAGTATTACTTCAAAGGACAACAGTTAAATGATATGGTCATTCCTCAACAAGAGAGTTGGATGGTGAAGAAAATACTCAAGTCTCGAGAGTCACTAGAGCATGCAGATCAGATGGTACAAGGAAGAAAGAGCATAATAAAGGGAATATATTTGAATATGATGGAAGATTTGCCAAGAGTATCATGGAAGAACATTATGTGTACAAATATTGCTCGACCAAAGGCTATCTTCATTACTTGGCTACAACAACAAGATAGACTTCTCATTGCAAAAAGATTGCAAAAATGGGGACAACAGGTTTATATCACATGCCATTTGTGTAAAAAAGAAGTGGACACAAGGGAACATCTATTTGCTGAATGTGAATTTAGCAACAGATATGGAACACTCTTATGAGTTGGATAAAAAGTGACTGGCAAAAGGTGAAGACATGGAGACAAATGCAAGATTGGATAGAACAGAAGGCGAAAGAAAATACAAAGCAAGCGAGACTAATGAAGCTGATATATACAGAGTTTGTGTATGCAATATGGATAGAAAGAAATGCCAGAATCTTCATGAAGAAGGAGAAATCCAGAGAATTACTTGCTAAAGATGTTGCCTATATTTATTATGTACGAACAAATGAAAGGCTACATGGATTGATGGAGAATAGAATTTCAAACTAGCAATATGATAGTAGTATAGGAGTATTTCAGTGAAATAGAGTTAGGAATTATGTACATGATGCTGAGTTGTATAGCCTAGCTTTGTAAATATGACTTGGTAATTAATAAAATTAACAGTTACAAAAAAAATAGTATGTTATAATCCTAAAAAAATTCAAATAACTCAAATAAATATATAAAATATGTGAAACTGCTAATACAGCTTGAAGACGTAGAGGGTCAAAAATTACATGTCTACACACTTGCTTTACTGAGGGGAATTAATTACATACACCCGTATAGTGCTAAGTGATTGTGTGGGTATTTGGCGGATAGATTGAGTATTTTTAAGAATGTGAGTACTTGGAGATATCACCGTGAAATCATTCATTTGACATATGTATCTGACATGTTGGGATAGAGATGTACTATTCCTCATGCTAGCTGTAATTGACATGTTCCTATCAGTGTTGGGCTTTAATTGTTGAACTTGAAAGCATGACTAAATTTCTGCAACATCAAGCTGATTATTATAATTTCTCTGAGTTGTTTATAGTTTTTGTCATCATTTAAATTGTGTTGTCATTATATTGGACTCTGATTGCCTTCTTCTGAGCTCGTCACTACTTTCAGTCCAAAGTTACTTCTGTTACTTATTAAGTACATGGGATCGGTTGTACTCATGTTACACTCTGCACTTCGTGTGCAGATCCAGGTATATCTAGATGTGGTGATTGCTAGATCTATGCTAGTACCTGCTTGGAGACTTCAAGATAGCTGCTATAATGTCCACATACCTTTTCTTCAGTACTTTTCTATTACTCGTATAGTTATACTAGAGCTTTTGGTTTATGTTGATACTTAGTAGTGTTCATGTACTCGTTAACACCAGAATTTAGGGTGGTTGTAGTAGTATTTCAGTTATTTGTATCAGATATTGATGAGATTTCCACTGTTGAGATTATTAAAACATGATTAGTCAAATGCTTAGCTATTAGGTGATTTTTGGCTTGCCTAGCAAGTGTGTTAGGTGCTATCACGCTTTGGTAAGTTGAGAGAGAGTTTTCGATCTTTGATTCTGGGGTTTGATGTTAATTGAAGTATTTTGAGTCTTTTGATAACTTTGATTAATGTTATGGGACTTTTTGGTATTATTGAATGGGGTCCCAATGGGCTCGGATGTGATTTGGGGTAGTTTTGAAGCTTTTTTGTGACTTTGAGCAATTCTGGTTCTTGTTCTTCACACCTGCGCAGGTGTGGTCACAGGTGCGGACTCACTTATGCGAGGGTCGGTTAACTTCTATGAAGAGGAGGTGGTCTGGGATCTTGTTACTTATGTGCATAAGAGAGCGTAGGTGCGAGGTTGCACCAGCGAGGTTGTAATTTGCAGATGCGAGGTGCGAGGTTGCACCAGCGAGGTTGTAATTTGCAGATGCGAGGAGAAAGCCTGAGAAGAGAGTTCGCTTTTGCGGAGCATGTGGTGCAGTTGCGAAGGTGCTTCCATGAAGTTCTTGCACACCTGTAGATATTCAAATATAGGATTTGGTCTGCAGATGCATGGTTGTTCAGCTTCAGCCATGTCGCAGATGCGAGGCATGGCTTGCAGATGCAAAGTCGCAGGTGCGTATTTTGTCCGCAAATTTGGAATTCTTCGTAGCTTATTAGGAGGTAATTTTGGACGATATTTTCACTACTACTTTGTGGGTATGTACCTTTTACTTGGATTTGATTATATATCTTGATTTTTAATGGATTTACATACTTTAATAATAGAATTTTAAAGTAAAAAAGTTGAAATTTTTCGCCTACTTTTTAAGAGAGTGTATTTTGGGATTTGAGTACCAATTTGGACTCGATTTTGGAATCTAAGCATATGTTTGGACTCGATAGGTTATGGATCATCAGATTATCATATTGGTTCCAGATTTTAGGGGCGAAGACCCAGGTTGACTTTTGTTAACTTTTAGGAATTTCTTCAAAGACCAAAGCTTTATAAATTGGGATAGTTTTCTATGGTATTTGGTGGACTTTCTTAGCCGATGTTTGGCTAGATTTGAACTAGTTAGAGGTAATTTCTCAAGAAATGCATATTTAGAGCATCGGACTAGCCTGGTTGAGGTAAGTATCTTGCCTAATCGTATTGAGAGAATAACCCTTAGGAAATGACCTTTTTTGTCTAATTTAAATGTGTGAGATGCTATGTATATGCGAGATGACAAGCGCATATAGGTGTGCTATGTATGATTCATTATCAGAGTAGTCTTTAGGCTGTACTATACCTTGATTTTGATACAATGCCTCGTGCTATCATGCTTTATATGTTTGTATGACTATGTAAACTTCGTAAATCATAAGAAAGATCATGTGTAAGAGTCGATTCCCTGTTTGAGCATAAGATTTGCTATTGTGTGGCATATCCACCTGATCTAAGATGTAATTATACCCTTCACACAAATATACAGCTTAGTATGTTATTTTTTAGTCTATGAGTACGTGATTTGATATTAGTTGATGTTATACATATATTCTTGTATATGCTTCTATGTGATGGACTGAATTTTTAGTACGTGAGCTATCCGTACGATGATTATGTACATGAGTTGCTAGTACAGCATGCGGATAAGGATCCATCCCCTAGGACCGTCCTTTCATGTTTCTGCTTGATGACGTACATGCGAATTATGAAAATTGGCCAATTGTTGGATTTTGCATATCTTCTCTATATGCAAACTCCTCGGGTGTATACATGATTCTCTTACTGCATATCTTCTCTTTGTGCTAGTTTCTGAATAAATACATGTCTTTTAAGCATATCTTCTCAATATACCACATGATTTAAGAAATGATTCAAAGTACACATCTTCTCTATATGTCAATCTGTGCAACATGACTTGTCTAATCTTGCATATCCTCTCGATATGTCACTATTGAAGGATTTTATTGTTTTTCATGCACTTCTTTCTTTATATGGAATTGTGAATGAATTATTTGATTCTCTATATGCAAGCTTGAGGATTTAATGATGTTAGACGCTTATCTTCTTCATTATCTAAGTTATTTAACCAGAAAAGTTCCTGTGCATATCTTCTCTATATGCAATTGTTGATGTGTTGTTGGATATCAAATGCGCATCTTCTTTATATACTGAATTGGTAAGAGACTTATACACATTTCTATGTGCACCGTTTGGTTGTACCTGTATTTCATGTTTAGACTTCGATATTATTGTTGGTTACACGTTTATGTTTTTGAGTTGTACATGTCATATATAGTGAGTATCCTAGACTTGAGACCTCGTCATTAATTTACTGAGGTTAGTTAGGATACGTACTGAGTATATAGAATCGGTTGTACTCATACTACACTTCTATACCTTGCTTGTAAATCTTGGAGCCGAGTTGCTGTGGATGATGAAAGCTGGCATTGAAGATGTACATGTCTTCCGGATATTATTACTACTTGTTCTTTGTAGTTCAATATTGAACTTCTAATAAAATCCATATTCGAATAAATGTTGTATTCGTTCTTTGTACCAACGTTGTAAATCTTAATTTTAGCAATTCATGACTTGTACTATAAATCATTGAGATGTTGTGTGGAATTCAAGAATTTTTTATTCCTTCTTATTAATGATGTTTTATTTGAGCTACATTATTCTATGTTTGGTTTACCTAACATGTTGGGGATAGGTGCCATTACGACTAGGTAAATTTTGGGTTGTGATATTTTGGCTAATGAAATTAGATTAAACAATAAGTGCAACAAGTACAAATACATTGTGCTAGTCCATTTTATTAGGATACAAATGATGAGTCCATTACGTGGCAATCTAATTTAGGAAAATAAGCTAATAAAATTACGCCACGTGTCAAGAAAGATTGATATGTCAATTTAAATAAACGACCAATAGAGTTACACCAAGCTTTAGATGATATTGGTTAGTTAAAATAGACTAATCAAATCACACAGCCACGTCAATCCCTACAACTATAAATAGACGTCTTCATAAAGTTAAAAGACATCAAAAGTTAGAGCAAGAAGCAAGTAAAGAGCTCGTAGATCAAAAACTACATACTTTTTACAAGCTACAAGTTCAAGCACTGATGCTACATGTTCAAGCAATCAAGTTCAAGTTCAAGAACGATAACAAATCAAATACTAAGACATTCAAGATCAGGTTACTTATTCATAGGAGAGAATTACTATTTGCGAAGGCTATCAAAGTACACGTGAGGAATAGATTAAATCCAAATTCAAGTTCAAGACGGAGATTCAAGATCAAGCTTTACAATAATTTGAATCAAAATTCAAGTCAATTTCATAAAAATAATTTTTATTCTTGAATAATTATAGGAATGTTATAGAGATCATACTATTTATCATTTATTCAAATTAAATACCATATTTCTTACGCAATTTTATGATAGATTATTTGTTCATTTCTCAACGCGAAAAATTATTGTTACAATTTTTTTTGGCATCAAGTGGGACAATCTCTACCTCTTGTTTCATTGACTATGAAATTTCAAAAACTCCAAAATGGCTCCTAAAAATAAGAACATCAAATGTACTACTTCTAAGGCTACGAATTTCATGTTTTCCTCTGAATATCGAAAACTTGATAGATGCTACCATATGATGCTTAGGACCTATTACTAGGAACAAAGCAAACTTGATAGGACAACAAATATTTTAAATATTGTGCACATAGGTTCCTACCTTTGATTTTCGGTCCTCAAAAGGGTAAAGGTTCTTTCCAATTGAATTGGAAGAAGGAGCCAACATTGCTAAATTTATTGACAAGATATTGGCTCTTAGTCTATCTATATCTAAAAATCTCATAATGCAAGACGATAATGATGTTTAGATCACTGGATATGTCCCAATCACTTTGTATGTAAGCTAACACATTAAAAGACTTAGGGAATCAGATTCAGATCTTATACCAGTGATGAAATATGAATAAAATCAAAGAAAATCCTAATTCACACGATTAATATCATAAACAACAATCTCTAACAATAATATTCCCCAAATCCTGGTGTCACTGAGTACATGAGCATCTAATAATCGTACAACTTTGTCACGATCCAAATCCCATAATAGGTCGTGATGGCATCCAACAAATGATGTTAGGCAAGCCAACGGGTGTACTTCCAAATTAATTATCCTTTTTAGCTTTTAAAATAAAAGTTTTATCAAATAATTAGAATTAAATCCAGAACCCATGGAAACATATGCATTTCTTTACTAAAATACCAGATAAGAATAATACATAAACGATGTGATAATGATAATAAGTACAACTATAAGCATCCACTAAGATTATCCAAAGCTTGGTGTCATGAGTGCATAGGTATCTACCATAATATACAATAATATTACAACAACTATCTGGAATAGGAAATAGATCAAATACAATAAATGGATAGATCGGGGACTCCGTGTTCTACAGATCATAGAGGTGAGAGCAGCTTACCACAAAGTCTCCTCAGCAAATGCACTTATGTCCCAAATGATCACCAAAAGTACTTGTCTCAGTTCCTGCACAGTTAGTGCCGAAATGTACGAAATATCTAGGCTAACCCTGAAGAAATAGTCATGAGGGGTCGACATCAACACTTACTAGTGGTCCAAAAAATCAAGTACAGTAAAAGTAGACACGTATGAAGCGTGGAAAGTGAAACAGATATATATATATATATATAAAATTATCAATGCCAATAAAACATGGCATCTCGAGTTGAGAAAACTCATAGGTGCACTGACTCCTTATCAAATATTACGCACGATTCTGCCGAGATAAATGTAATGATCCGACCGGTTGTTTTGAGAGTTATAACCTCGTTACCTCATTTTCTGCTTCTTTTTTGTTCTTCAACCATGTTATGATCTACCAGACTGGTTAGCTCGGGTTCGGAGTGGCTTTGGAGTGAATTGAGACACATAGTTTCTTAATTGGAAGCTTAAATTGGAAAAGTTGATCAGAAGCTGACGTACATGTAAACGACCTTGATTTTTAATTTTGATTGTTCCTTTACCTTTGTTGGGTTATTTTGGACTTAGAATTGCATCAAAAATATGATTTGGAGTCTCGTGGCAGAATTAGGCTTGAATTGATGATAGTTAGAATTTTGGCAATTTTGGCCCGTAGTGGAAATTTTGATATTGGGGTCGAAATGGAATTCAGGAAACTGGAGTAGGTTGTGCGAAAAATTTGAGGTCATTCAGATATGGGTTGGTAGGTTTCGACGTCATATGCAAAATTTAGAAGTTTAGAAGTTCTTAAGCTTGAATCTGAGAGTTATTGGGTGATTCGAAGGTTCAAATAAGTTTGTATGATGTTATAGGATCTGTTGGTATGTTTGGTTGTGGTCCCGAGGGCCTCGGGGTGATTTTTGGAAGTTATCGGAGTGTTTGGAGTTAGAAAAATGCATCTGAAGCTACTTTTGCTGGTGTTTTCGCACATGCGGAGTGAGAACCGCAGGTGCGAGGTCGCAGAGCGAATGGTGAAGCGCAGATGCGAAGTAGGATGGCAGGTGCGGCTTGGTCTCCGCATCTGCAATGGCTACAGATACAGTCAGGTGATCGCAGGAGCGGAGCAACGTTAGGGTAAGTGATTCTAACCTATAATGGTATAAATATCGTGAATCCATGGATTTATTCATCATCTAATTAGGAATTTGATCTAAAAATTTGGGCATTTAGGGCTTGAAAATTAGAGAGTGGATTTTGGGAATTTGAGTGACAAAAGGAGGTCGGAATTTGAGTGAGAATTGGAGAGTGAATGGGCTATTTAGTTTTATGACTTTTGTCAGATTCCAAGACGTGGGCCTAGGGGCCGGGTTTGAGTTGATTTCGTATTTTTGTTAGGATTTGGTATTTTCCTTGTGGAAGTAGTTCCTTTAGTCTATATTGATCGTATTGTATTGCTTGTGGCTAGATTCAGGACATTTGGAGGCCGATTTGATAGGCAAGGACATCGCGGAGTAGAATTTTCTTGGTTTGAGCTAACTAACGCTTCTAAACTTCATTCTGAGGATTCGAAACCCCGAACAACATGTTATATGATTTGTAATGAGGTGATTCATATGCCAAGTGACGGGCGTGTGGGCGTAAACCGTGATAATTGTGACCTGGGTGATTCCATCGCACCATTTAGTGACTCTATCCTGTGGATATCTATGTTTTCATCATATGATAAAGTAGTTGAGCTGTAAATCATGCTAGGTATCATATTTAGGTTTTGTGCCAGTATTGTTTGGACCCTTAGCGGTCATTTCTTGATGTCATCTCACTAGTTTTTAATTAATATTTCATACTCAGTCATGATCATGCATTATTATATCATATCTCAATCTTAGTGATTTATCAATTCATCATATCATAGTTCCACGTTATTTTCATGACATTGTGAGCCCTTGGTGAGACTAGAGAGGTTGATGACTGAGTGAGGCCGAGAACCTTTTTATGAGTGAATGTTATTGGATCGAGCTGCACGTCGAACCGGTTATATTGATGATTATGATAGAGTTTGAGCTGCAAGATCCACTCCAGAGTCTGTAATACACCCCTAGTGAGCGCAGTTGATATTATTGAGGGATGGATCTTCCCTATACATGGATCTTATCCGAAGCATTGATACTTGGAGATGAATCTTCTCTATAGGTATGGGTTAGATTGGCCTTCCTCGGTACTAAGTGACTATTGTCAGTGATGTATATATATTCTGAGATGGATATTCCCTGGGCCGTATGAGCCATATACAGTGCCGAGTAATTGAGTATTTGAGAGTGTGAGCACATGAGGCTATTAGCATGGTGTATTTCATACAGTATGTGCATTGACATGTAGAGGTAGCAGAGATATATTCTTTACACTATTTGTATCTTTTCCAACTTTACTATTTTGAACTGCCTATTTAGCATGCCTACGTTTCTGTACAATTATATCTGTTCCTATCTATATCGGTTGAGCTTGTCACTACCTTTTAGTTAAAATTTTATACTTGTTACTTACTGAGTTAGTGTACTCGCATTACCCCCTGCACCTCGTGTGCAGATCGAGGAGACTCTGTTCACGACGGCGGTTATTGATCAAGCAGTGTCAGAGTTTGGAGACTATCGAGGTAGTTGCACTGCGTTCGCGAGCCTTGACTCTTTTTTTTTATCATTTGATGTACTTTCAGTTGTTTTCTTTTAGACTTTGTAGTGGTTTATCTTTCGAGGAGACTCTGATGTACTAAGTGACACCCTGGTTTTGGATTGAATTGTATCACATTGTGATTTTCTTATGTTTCAAACAGTTATCGTTTATATTAAATGCTTCCGTTAATATTTTTAAACTTATTGCTGTTGTGTGGAGTTTTGTTGAGTGAGACTAGCCTAGTTCCACAATAGGCGCCATCACGACAGTTGAGTTTGGGTCGTGATAACGACCCGATCCCATAATAGTAATGGCGTGATTTCCTGCCGTAACGTTCGACCTGATCCTATAATAATCATGTACTCTGCCGAAGGTCAACCTACCCGAACTACAGATGCATCTCATACAACTATAGAGGTCGTATGACACGATCCATAATAATACTGCTGAGGTATTCACTATGATCCCATATAAATAGTGAAACTTGATGGGTCACTGGCCCCACTCACATTATATATATATATATATATATATATATATATATATATATATATATATATATATATATATATATATATATTGTGTGTGTGTGTGTGTGTGTGTATGTATGTGTGTGAGTTATGAAATTTAAGAAACTTTTCGGACAATTTCGTACAATGCGGGAGAAATCCATTAAAGGAATTACAATTCTATTACTAATCAAGTAGCTTGCTAAATATCTAAAATAGCAAGTTTGATACTTTACGCAAGTCTAGTCTCAGATAAAAATGTAAATTAAAGCTTTTAAACATGCAAGAATAATTCAAGTATTGCAATTAAAGCATCACATTAATCAAAGTCTATAAGGACCTAACTAGAAATTCTAGCATAGACATGGTCACTCGTTACCTCATATGTGTGTAGCACATAAAAAATATAACACCTATGAGGTAAATTCCTCCTTGTAAAGTTGGACAAGAGGCTTACCTCGCTCGAAATTTGATAACCGGCTCTAATGCCTCTCTAGCACCTCAAAACAATGCCAATTGATCCGGAACTAATAAAAGAACATGCAAACCGATCAAAATGTACTCAAAGACTCGTTATTTAGTCAATTAGAAATAATCCCCAACTCCATATGAAAATTCAATAAAGCCAACTCCCGGGTCCACCCGCCCCGTATTTCGCAAATTCTCGAAGATAAATATTACCCATAGCATCACGAACTCCGATATATAATTTACTCCCAATTCTATGTTCAATTTTGTGTCTACAATTTATACTAATTTTCATGTTAAAATCCATATACAATCCATGTATTTAACTCACAATGAGTAGGAATCAGTTACCTCATGATAACAACAACAGCAACAGCATATATAATCCCACATAATGGGGCATTGTGAGGGTAGTGTGTACGCAGACCTTACCCCTACCTTGTAGTTTCCATGTCATGCCTTATCAACTCAACCCAACACTTCTTTGGCCTACTTCTACTTCTCCTAAGGCCCTCCAATGTCAACCTGTTACACCTCCTTACCGGAGCATCTATGCTTCTCCACCTCACATGTCCAAACCATTTAAGCCTTGCTTCCTGCATCTTGTCCTCAATATTGGTCACACCCACCATGTCCTGAATAACTTCATTCTTTATCCTATCTAACTAGGTGTACCCCGTACATCCATCTTTAAATCCTCATCGCTGCTACCTTTATCTTCTGAATATTGAAGCTCTTAATTTGCTAACAATCAGCCCCATACAACATAGTAGGTCTGACCACCACTCTATAAAATATACCTTTTAAATTTTGCTAGGTCACTTCGCCAATTACCCTGACTAATAGGTGGAGGTGAAGGTAAAAAGACAATTTGGTGCATTAAGCTAGGAATTTTGGAGAAAGGGTTGGTCAATTTATTGCACGCAATTTTGATATTGCGTTGCTACAAGAAACGTTGCTTCAATTTTTACAAGATTATTATGAGATGCCCAACAAAAAGCGGACCTAAATAATTATAAATTTAAGGCACATGTATAATAATAAATTTAAGGCATATGTATTTAATATTATCAAATGCAATGCACTTATCCAATTCAAATTATTTTCACATAAATATATTCCCAATCCATATATTAATAACTGGGTGATATGTTTCTAGAAGAGAAAGAAGTTAAAACCCATTATATGATTGGTTCAGCACCTTCAATGTATGTTGATTAGGACAAAAAAAAATGGTAAAGAAGTTCAGCACTGCACATTTTTAGGTCCTCCTAAGAACTAATTCATAATGTTGAAAAAAAAACAATTTTCTTATGTACGTGTTTGTGCTATTTGTCTCTGAACCTAGACCACAAATGACAAAAAGAAAATGAGGTTAATTGCTAAGGACCTTTACCACGTTAAGCAAACAGAAAATATTCCAAAATGAGAAGGTTTACTACATCTGATATTTCTTTATCAGGATGGATCTTGGAAAATATGGCTACATTATCATGCTCATTCTCAATTTATTTGGAATTATCGTATCAATTCCCATTATCGTTATCCCCCTCGTAACAGTTGATAAATTTTGTCGTGAAACTTCAATGACAATGTTTTTAATTGCTGGAATCATGATATTTACATGGTCATTGGCAGGTTTAATAAGTTCATTATGTTGTTGGAAAATTGGTTTCCAGGAATTTATATATATGAGGTCACAGGTTTTTATCCTATTTATAGTAGTTCTTTTGGGAACAATGGCGTGGTGGCAATCTAGGACAGATTCTCGTTTGTACACATATTATGACTGGGAAACCTTTAAGAATTGTATGGTGAAGAAACAAATTTGTCAAAGAAATTTAGGAAATGGATTGGAGAAATTGTCTCCATTTGCTTCACATTCCCTTCAGGTATTATTTGTTTTTATGCTTTTGTGCTATACAAATTCACATGCATTTACACATGTATGATTTCTTCTGTTGTAATATCCATCTTATATAGAATCAAATCACCATTTATATATGCGACGGATTATTTTCAGATCAAACCCGGGCATAATCAAAACGAGCCAAGTTAATAGATAGATCATACTCAAACCTGTCTAAAGTTCGCTTGGATCGATATAAATTTGTTAAAATGGTCAAATAGTGGGTCATAATTAAACCCAAACCCATCAAATTTGCTCTTTGACATAATTCTATAAAATTAATATAATTCTCAATCTCCAAATTGTCACAATACCCAAATTCTTTGAGATTGATAAAATTTTCGATGTCAAAATTTGTTTTTCTATACGCTTTAGTTTATCTTCGATGTAGACCCATCAAGTTGCGCACAATTTCATTCAACTACTATGAGATTTTACACTAATACACCTTCATCAAGTTGATATCTTCGTCTCCACTTTTCATTTGTAATTCATGTATAGCTATTTTATATATTAATCATATAATTTTCTTGTTTTAGGATGCTTGTTGCAAGTACCCGAAGATATGTGATGATAGAAATATGTCCAACAAGGAGAGCAAAAACCAACATGACCCTTTAACTTGGATGGAAATATACGATGGTCTCCCAGCCACTGACAATAATCAACAAGGTGAAAAACAAAACAAGTTTAATAATGAAACTGATGAAGATTGTGGTAAATGGAGAAGTGATTCCAATAAGCTTTGTTTCGATTGCAATGTATGTAAAAAAGGATACTTGGACAAGCAAGATCAGAATTGGGTTACTGCATTGTCGATTTGTGTTGTTAACAGTGTTGTCCTCCTTTCTTTTTCTTGTTACTTCTATAGTAAGAATTTTGGGGAGCCTAATAGGGAAAATACTAAAAGCAGCAAAGTCCATCCTGCTGATGTATAGGATATGTAACAAAGTAGAGATATTGGTCCTATGTATAATTTATATACGTATGTGTCCTCAGAGAATAGCATGGTGACAAGTTTACTAGTTTCTTTTGTGTTGTTTATAACTTTGATTCTGTGCGAGTTTAAGGCCGTAATAGGAACTAGATTTGCGTGCCTTTTAACGAATTGACACGATGGATCGGTAGAAGAGTTCTATAAATAAAATTACCCTCTTTGAATCAACTAGGACTAAAGTCTATTCCACAAACTAAATGCCCTTTTACTATGCGTATATTTGGAGAAGAAAGAAGAAGAGAAGTTCCTTAAAGAAGGAGAGGATTACGTTACTTCTTGGACAGATAAAGAAGGGAGCAATTTTCAAATTTTTATCACACTTTATGTGTAAATTACCCCACTATTAATAGGGATTGTATTGGTTTAAACTGCTAAGATAACTTCCATGTAACCTTTCAATCTTATCCCCTTTTTAAGTGGGTGGGGTCTGTTCATATGGGTGACCGACGATCTAAAACCCAAATAACCAACATCTCCCACTTCATCCATTGTGAACCGAACAAAAACGCAGTACCATGTTAATTACACATATAGTTCATACAAGCAAATAGTTCTTGCGACCTAAGAGCATCATCAAGAGCTATACCTATTAAGGCTGTACAACAGCTCCATGTAAAAATTCAATCACATACGAAAAAGATCTACTACCAACATGAAGATCTTATTACTCGTAATACCCCAAAAATCATTTGCTACTCTACTAGTGTCACGATCCGAAATTTTCCCTGTCGGGACCGTGATGGCGCCCAACATCACACTTGCTAGGCAAGCCAATGTTAGAGATTTATTAGCCCAATACGTTTCAGTGATTAACAATAAGCAAGCTATACATGTCAAATAAACGCTGAAGTAAACAAATAAAACTTTGATCAAATACTGTCTCTGCCCAGAATTCGGGATCACAATTCACGGATATTTTAAGATATTTACTACAAGTATTTGTCCGAAAGAAAGTACAATTGTTTGCGAAATAAAGAAAACAGTAAAGTATAAGGTACAAGAGGGGATGCCAGGGTCTGCGGACGGTAACAGGGCACCTTGGGTCTCCGATAAGATAAAGCCAGCAGCTAACTCGGGATCAACTCAGTCCAGCACCAAAATCTACACAATATGCATTGTAGTATTAGTACAACTGACCGCATGTATTGGTAAGTGCCGAGCCTAACCTCGGCGAAGTAGTAACGAGGCTAGGAGGAGAAATAATATACGGGAATAATAATAACTAATAGAAGCTGAACAAGTAACAACAGGAGGGGAAACATATTGAGGGGAGTACAAGGCAAAGAACATCATAATAGTAAAGAAACAACAGCCGACAAAATGCCTCACACCAATGAAAGTATTAAACACAGTAAAGACAAGTGCATGGCATCACCCTTCGTGCTTTTACTCTCAACCTCACCATGGTAGATAATAGAAATGGCACGGTATCACCCTCCGTGCACTATCTCTCATCCTCACCATATAAACAAAAGAAACGGCATGGCATCACCCTTCGTGCTTTTACTCACAACTCCACCATGTAAATCAAATAAGAATGGCACGGCATCACCCATCGTGCTTTAACACCCGTCCTCACCATAACAATGAACAATATCAACAGAGAGATAGAAATATAAACAACAAGTCTTACTTCAATATTTGGTTCTACAATATCAACCTCGAACTTGAGTCAATACTCAATCAATACCAAAATGCATACATATGATAAGAACGCTCAACATAACAATCAACTAGTCTAAGCATGTATAATATAATCACAAAAAGCTAAAATTTATGAATAAGACTCACTAGCATGCTACGACTCAAACAACGCATAGGTACACGTCACCTCACCTATATGTGGTACTCAATATCCAAACACGTAGAAAATAGCCAAATAATACCTAATCCCTCAAGCCAAGGTTAACCACGACACTTACCTTGCTCCAACGTCCAAACTCAAAGCTCAATCACGGCTTTTCCCTTCACACAAGCCTCCAGACCAATATAATCTATGATTTGGGAAAGAAATGGTCTTAGAAAAATCGCCTCTTGTGTTTTAGGTTTTAAAAATTTGAAGAATGAATGAAAAACCTCGTCCAAGTCCCTTTTACACAGCTGCAGATATAGCATTTGCGACCTGAGCTTCGCAAATGCGAAGGGACCATCGCAGATGCGAGGTCCTTCACACCTCTACTGCTTTCGCAATTGCGAAGATAAAGTCCGCAATTGCAAACTTGAATCTCCGCAAATGCGACTAAAAGATCGCATTTGCGATCACTGCCCCTCCCAACTTTACTTCGCCAATGCGAAGAATTCCTCGCAATTGCGAGGACTGCCTGGCCCCGCGCAATTGCCATGAGAAGATCAGTTACTCTTCGCATTTGGCATGAGAAGCTCGCAAATGCGAAACCTGCAAAGTTCGCAATTGCGATACCTGATCTCGCAAATGTGAGATCAAAGGCCTGCAACAAGATCAGTTACACCAGCAAATTTTTTCAAAGTTCAAACCCTCCGTAGCTTATCCGAAACTCACTCGAGCCCTCGGGGATCCAAACCAAATATGCACAATAGTTTTAAAACATTCATACGAACTCGCTCGCGCAATCATATCGCCAAAATAACACTTAGAATTACGAATTTAGCACCAAATCAAATGAAATTTTCAAGAACACCTTGAAATTTTTATTTTCTCAACCGGACGTCCGAATCACGTCAAACCAATTCCGTTTCTCACCAAATTTCACAGACATGACTTAAATATTATATTGAACCTGTACCGAGCTTTAGAAAAAAATACGGACCCGATACTAACAAGATCAAATATTGAAAATTTCTTTAAAACCATGAAATTTTTGGACTTACAATTTTTAACAAAAATTCATACCTCGGGCTAGGGACCTCCGAATCCGATTCCGAGCATACGCTTAGGTCCCATATTTCGATACCGACCCACCGGAACTGTCAAAATAAGAGTCCAAGTCCGTTTACTCAAAACGTTGACCGAAGTCAACAAAATCAACTTCTGAAGGAAAAATTTATTATTTTCATCAACTTTTAACATAAAAACTTTTTGGGAACACACTCAGACTATGCACACACATTGAGGAGGGATAAAATGAGGTTTTAAAGGCCACAGAACATAGAATTTAGTTTTAAATCATAAGATGACCTATCGGGTCATCACATTCTCCACCTCTAAAACAACCGTTCGTCCTCGAACGGACACAGAAAATTACCTAGGCTGGGAAAAAGGTGGGGATATCTACTTCGCATATGGGACTCAGACTTCTAGGTAGCTGCCTCAGCAGGATGACCTCTCCACTACACTCGAACTGAAGGATAACTCTTCGATCTCAATTGACAAACCTGCCGATCTAGAATGGCTACTGTCACACCTCCTTTTTTTTTTACATACAAGGGAGTTTTTCCACTTTAAGTGACATTATTCGAAATAGAATTATTTATTTACTAGAGTCGCCACTTGGAATAGTTTATTTGGTGTCCCAAGTCACCGGTTTATTTTAAATCCCAAAACGAGGAAAATTTTGACTTACCTTTTGAAGTCTGCGAATAAAAAATTTTGAATAAGGAATTCTGTTAATCCGGGGGAAGGTGTTAGGCATTTCCGGATTCCGTGATTCTAGAACGGTCGCTAAAACTATTATAATTGGCCTATTATTTGATTTTAATACATGTTTTAACCTATGATATATTTTTAACTTATTAGCCGCTTCTAATTAATTTTGAGAAAATTCAACGTTATCTAAAATACGCCTTGAACCACGTCACATAAAATGCACCCGCGATCCACGACACGTTTTATTTAATATTGTTGAGAATTGGAGTTGGGTCACATGAAATGCACACCCGAGTTTAGGAAATTAATTTAAATAGCGCGCCTAAAGCAACTACGCACTTTCAAATTAATAATAAGGTTTGCAAGGGCCATGAAAAATTTAATATTGGCACACCTTGATTTTAAAAGAGTTATTATTAATTAATGAGGGCCATGGGTTTCGGGATTTTATATGGTATGGCACGCCTCAATTTATTCCAAAGGGTTTTATTATTCGAAGTTATTATGATCGGGTTACATGAAATGCACCCCGAATTGAGATTCACATATCGTAACCATGTCATGGGAACCGTACCGATAGTCACGATGATTCATTCAATCGCGTCTAAAGCAAGTTACAATGTTCATTTTAGTTCCCAGTCTAATTTGAGATTACTGAGAGGTCATGATTATGCAGTACTTTTGATAAAAGAGATTCCATTATTAACTCATGCGCAAGCTAATTTTCAAACAGTTTATATCTCATCACCGAATTCTGCACACAAACTCTTTTTCAGTGAATATTACAAAAAGGTCTCCTCGATGCCTTTGAGTAATAATAACTTCATTATTCTAATCTTAAATGGATCAAAATTGAAGAAACTCATGAAATCAAACATGGATGTATATTGAAATCAAAATAGACAATCATAACCAAAGCACTTCTTATATACACAATAAGGCATTTCTATGTACAATAAGATTACATTTCCAGTGCTAGTGCTATTTAGTTCAAGCATACTTAAATACTATAGAAAAATTATAGGAAGTAGTTCTATCTTCGAGCAAATCACTGTCGCTCCTAATTTATCATTTTCTATGAGTACCATCTTAGTCCGAGCTCAATAATAAGTCAAGCATATTGTGGGCATTGACAAATTACACTCACTTGGACTTAAAAAAAAAGAAAACCATCGTAGCCCGTAGGCTACATAGAATAAGCTTTTCAGAAACAGCATCAAAATTGGCTATAAATACACCTTCAAATCCCAGAATATTTACTTAGAAAATTTTCTGAATCTTCTTCTTCTTCTGCACGAAAATTCCAGTATGTTTTTCAGCCTTCGAGTGGTTCGCTGTTCATCGGCGTTCTTGGTACCAACACTCCGGTGAGTTAAATCGTTCTATCCTGGGAGGATATATTCCAAAATCTCGGGTACTTGAGGAAATAATTTCCTTAAGGACACACTGTGCATTCAATGGGCTCGATTTATTCCTACACCGTTTTCAAAATTTATTTTGAAGAATTTTAATATTTTTGGAATTAAATTTCTACTAACTTTCTGTTTCTATTTTCAGATAGATTATTATTTAATTTATTTATAGCAATACAGATATATAGCAATCTTAAGGAAATTATATTTATTATATTCTGTATTTTGTCTGAATTTTACTATTCTGATTTGAAGATATAAAAACTTCATCGTTTTTCTATAAAACAGTATATAAAAACCTTAGTTGTTTTTACGTAATATTTATTGATTACAGTATTATTTACTATTTTGGTTTTGCCATTAATTGATTTCTTCTATTGTTGACAGTAAAAATGACAAATAAAAATGGAAATCCTTCTGCGACTGTTGGTGCAACGACGACAGCCTCGTCATGCCGCACTAATGTTCCTCCGGCTGAGAAATCGGGAAAATTTTCTGGAACCAACTTCAAAGGATGGCAGCAAAGGGTGTTCTTCTAGCTTACCACACTTGGTATACAGAAATTCACTAGTGAAGAGCCTTCAGTGCCTGCTGCGGACATGCTGGATAATGAAAAGTTCATGGTTGTTGAGGCGTGGAAGCAGGCAGGTTGTCTTTGTAAAGGCTATATCTTATGTGTTTTAGAAGATAACTTGTACAATGTGTATAGTGCAATGAATACTTCTAAAGAATTATGGGACGCACTTGAGAAGAAGTACAAGAAAAGAGATGCATGCTTGAAGAAGTTCGTGATTGCCAAGTTTCTAGACTATAAAATGATAGACAGCAAAACTGTGGGAACCCAAGTTCAGGAGCTTCAACTTGTTTTTCATGACCTTATTGATGAAGGTATGGACGTAAATGAAGCATTTCAAGTGGCTGCTATGATTGAAAAATTGCCTCCTTCATGGAAAGATTTCAAGAACTATCTTAAGCAAAAGCACAAAGAAATGAAGTTGGAAGATCTTGTGATACGTCTAAAGATCGAGGACGACAACAAAATAGCCAAGAAGAAGTCGCGTGGAAATTCAACGATCGTGAAAGCTAATATCGTTGAGGATACTGCTCCAAAAAGTAAGAATATGAAGAGGGTCTTCTGGACAAACTAAGGAGCAGAACAAAAAGAAATTCAAGGGCAGCTGCTACAATTGTAGAAAAGTTGGTCACAAGAGCCCTGATTGTCGTCTCCCGAAAAAGGATAATAAGAAAGGACAATCCAACATAGTGGAGAAGAATAATGACATTGATGATCTTTGTGCAATGCTTTCGGAATGCAACCTAGTTGGAAATCCGAAGGAGTGGTGGATTGACTCTGGAGCCACTCGACATGTTTGTGCTGTCAAAGAAGCATTTGTGACTTACTCTACTGATGGTCCCGAAGAAGAAATTTACATGGGGAATAATGTAACAACCAAGATTGAAGGTTATGCGAAGACATTCCTGAAGATGACTTCCGGCAAGGTATTAATGCTAAACAACGTTCTTCATGTTCCTACTATTAGGAAGAATTTAGTTTCTACTTATTTACTTGTAAAGAATGGATTCAATTGTGTATTTGTTCTTGATAAAGTTGTTGTAAGCAAGAACAAAATATATTTTGGAAAAGGCTACCCCACGGAGGTCCATTTCAAACTCAATGTAATGGTTGTTGACAGCATGAATAAAATTTCAGCTTCTTATTATTTATTGGATTCAAATAATTTATGGCATATTTATTTAGGACACGTCAATTATAAAACCTTGTGGAAGTTAATTAATTTAGAAGTATTGCCTAAATTCGAGTGTAATAAATAGATATGTCAAATATGTGTTGAATCAAAGTTTGTAAAATATCCTTATAAGTCTGTTGAAAGGAATTCAAATCCTTCAGACTCAATTCATACAGACATTTGCGATATGAAGTCGACACCATCTAGAGGTGGAAAAAAGTATTTTATTACTTTTGTTGACGATTGCACTAGATATTGCTATGTTTATTTTCTTAATAGTAAGGATGAAGAAATTGAAGCATTTAAGCAATACAAGAATGAGGTAGAAAATCAATTGAATAAAAAGATCAAAATGATTAGAAGTGATAGAGGTGGAGAATATGAATCTCCATTTGCAGAAATATGTTCGGAATATGGAATTATCCATCAAACTACTGCACCTTACATACCTCAATCCAACGAAATTGTAGAAAGGAAAAATCGGACATTAAAAGAAATGATGAATTCTTTATTAATAAGTTCCGGATTACCGCAGAGTTTGTGGGGTGAAGCTATCCTTACAACTAAGCGAATACTCAACAGATTACCCCACAGCAAAACGCAATCTATTCCATATGAAAAATGGAAAGGAAGAAAACCCATCTTGAAATATTTCAAAGTATGGGGGTGTCTAGCAAAGGTACAGGTTCCTTTGCCTTGAAGGGTTAAAATTGGACCAAAATAGTAGATTGCGTTTTCATTGGATATGCTACAAATAGTAAAGTATGTCGATTTTTGGTTCATAAATCTGATAATCCCAAGATTCAAGTAAATATGGTAATGGAATCAGATAATGTTGAATTCTTTGAAAGCATCTATCCGTATAAAACTAAAAGCGAGTCGTTAAGTGAAAGACCTAAACGACCTCGGGAAGAACCAAAGGAAAATACTCCAAGTATAGAAGATTCAAGGCATAGCAAACATCAAAGAACATCTACTTCTTTTGGACTAGATTTTGTGACATTCTTTCTTAAAAATGAGCCTCAAACTTTTAAAGCAGCTATGTCGTCTTCTAATTCAACATTTTGGAAAGAGGCAGTCAATAGTGAGATTCAATCAATTTTGGATAACCATACATGGGAATTGGTTGATCTTCCTCCAGGAAATAAGCCTTTAGGTTCGAAATGGATCTTTAAACGGAAAATTAAAGTTGATGGCACTATTGACAAATATAAGGCAAGACTTGTTGTCAAAGGTTATAGACAAAAGGAAGGTCTTGATTACTTTGACACTTACTCGCCAGTAACAAGGATAACATCTATTAGGGTGTTAGTTGCACTAGCGGTTGTGTATGGTCTTGAAATCCATCAAACGGATGTTAAAACAACTTTCCTAAATGGAGAATTAGAGGAAGAAATTGATATGGAACAACTTAAGGGTTTTGTGGTTCCTGGTAAAGAAAAGAAAGTGTGCAAACTTTTTAAGTCACTTTATGGACTTAAACACGCACCGAAACAATGCCATGCAAAATTTGATCAAACAATGTTGGCAAATGGATTTAAAATCAACGAGTGTGACAGATGTGTTTACATTAAAAATACTCCAGGTCATAAAGTCATTGTTTGTTTATATGTTGATGACATGTTGATAATAAGAAAAAGTATGGCAAATACAAATGCTACAAAGCGCATGTTAGCTAGCAAATTCGACATGAAAGACTTAAGAGTTGCTGATGTGATCTGAGGAATCAGAATTCACAAGACTCCACAAGGTTTAGCATTATCACAGTATCACTGCATTGAAAAGGTACTTGACAAGTTCAAGAATTTGGATTTCAAAATTGCCAAGACTCCAATTGACGTGAGTTATGCACTTCAAAAGAATGAAGGTGAAAGTGACTCACAACTGGACTATGCAAGAGTATTGGGAAGTTTGATGTACATTATGAACTGTACGCGACCAGATATAGTATGTGCTATTAGCAAACTAAGTCGGTTTACAAGTAATCCCAATCAAATACATTGGATGGCAATGAAATGAGTTTTGGGGTATCTGAAACATACCCAAAATTATGCTTTGCATTACAACAAATATCCTTCTGTGATCGAGGGATATAGTGATGCAAATTGGATCACTGGATCATCTAAAGTTAAATCCACGAATGGATATGTTTTCATAATTGGGGGTGGAGCAGTATCTTGGAAATCATCCAAACAAACGTGTATCGCCCATTCTACAATGGAATCTGAATTCATAGCTTTAGATAAGGCCGATGAAGAAGTTGAATGGCTGCGGAATTTCTTGGAAGATATTCCATTTTGGCCCAAACCTTTGGCACCTATATGTATACACTGTGAGAGTCAAGCGGCAATAGGTAGGGCAGGGAGCGTTATGTATAATGGAAAATCTTATCAAATTTGATGGAGACACAATACTATTAGACAACTACTCTCTAGTGGTGAGTCAAGAGATAACGTGTCGGATCCACTTAAAAAGGGCCTATCTAGAGAGGAGGTTGAAAGATCATCAAGGGGAATAGGGTTAAAGTCCTAGGACAAGTCATCATGGCGGTAACTCTACCTAGTAGACTGGAGATCCCAGGAGCTAGGTTCAAATAGATCAAACAAATTTATGAATGACGGTTCAACATTGTCAACTAACTCAACCCATTCTCGTGATGAAGACAATGTTCAAAAAATGAGGTAAAGCATTAAGGCTTTTTGATGAGTCAATAAAGCTTAAAGCTTTTTAATGATTTACTAAGTCTGGCAGGATATGACCAGATAGTGTATCTTTAGGATTACACATTTAGGAATCACCTATGTGAGTGTGAAGTGTAAGCCGCTTCAAGGAGAATGAAAGTAAAGGCCCACTCTCTAAGCACTCATGAAACCAGGCGGTGTTCATGGCTAAAACAAACACAACTGTGAGAACCATAGATGGTTAAGGATTGATTGTGTGACTTATCTTGTCTAGGTATACAACAAAGCTTGACGGTTAAAAGATATCAAATCTACCGATTGATCGAGTATATCCGATATAAGTTCACTACGGAAAGTTCAAAGGGAAATCTACTTATCCAGATGCAATTAATTCTTGCATGTAAAACACACACATGTCCGTGCATTCCTTTAAGTTTATAGTCACTCCCCATTCATGTGGGGGATTGTTGGATTTTGGTTAATAACAAAAGAAGGGTGAATGGAAAATGGTGGGAAAATAAATGGAGGGAAGTGAAATTTTGAATGAGTTCACTAATGCACTTTGTCCCTCATTGGTAGAAGGAAAGAAAATATTTGTGTATATAAAGAGAAGCTCATCTTTAGCTCTTAAAGAGCTAAGAAGAAGGCAAGCCTCATGCCATTATCGTCGCTCGCTTGCTCAGCTCGTCTTTGGCTTCGACTTCGGATTTGGATTTGTCAAAGATCAATTGTTGATTAATCTTTTTGGAAAAAATTCTTTTAAAATATTTAATTAATTAATTAAAGAAAATTCAATCCGGAACAACCCATGACCCGTGAACCATTCCGGTCCGGCCCTTTTTTCTTTCCTGGATTATTTTAAATCTGTTTTAAATTTTCCCGCAATATTTTCAACAACCATGGCTGTTCTGAAATAGTTCCATACATGTTCCAACAGTTATGGCTGTTATGAAAGGTTGCAAACCTTTTCTGAAACAGCACCGAAATTGGCTGTAAATACACCTTCAAATCACAGAATATTTACTTACGAAATTTTTGAATCTTCTTCTTCTTCTGCAGAAAAATTCCAGTGTATTTTGCAGCCTTCGAGTGGTTCGCTGTTCATCGGCGTTCTTGGTACCAACACTCCGGTGAGTTATATCGTTCTATCCTGGGAGGATATATTCCAGAACCTCGGGTACTTGAGGGGAATAATTTACTTAAGGATACACTGTGCATTCAGTGGGCTCAATTTGTTCCTATACCATTTTCAAATTTTATTTTGAAGAAGTTTACTATTTTCGGAATTTAATTTCTACTAACTTTCTGTTTCTATTTTCAGAAAGATTATCATTTAATTTATTTACAACAATAAAGATATATAACAGAAGCAGGCATGTCGTTTTTGAAAGGGGGGGCTCGGCAGCGTACCGTTTTGGTTCGCCAATAGGGGAGGGTGAGGGGATCTAATATTTGGAAATGATGAATATGGAGAAGACGCCTCCCAGATTTGCCGCTTTTTGTGTGTAGGTCTATCTGGAGGGTGTTTGGCTAAGCTTATAAGCTGGTTAAACTGGTTTAGAAGCACTTTTTGTCTTATCTACGCGTTTGGTAAAATTAAAAGTGCTTATAAGTTAAGTGTTTATAAGCCAAAAATAAGCCAAAAGCCATAAGTTGGTCTCCCCCAACTTATCAAATTTCATCTTATAAGCAAGTTTAGGTTTGACCAACATATTTACTATTCTATCCCTAAAATTCTTCTTTTTAAAACAAAACTCTTTGTACACCCAATTCTCTATCTGATTATTATAATTTCAGTACTTTTATCCAAACATGTAACTGCTTATTTTTTAAATCAGTTTCAGCACTTAAAAATGATTTTCAGCGTCTAATACTTATCAACTACTCTAAATCAGGTAAGACAAACGGGCTCTAGGTCTAGTAAAAAGGGTCTTAAAGGAAGGGGAAAACGGGTCAGGCATGGGCTAGGCGAGTTGGGGTGGAATTTGGTTTAGGCCGGTTCGGTTTGGGGCTGGGTGGTTTGGGTAGTTTTTTAGGTTGGGATTTTGGGCTTAATTGGGTATAACATCAACCAAATTGAAAGACCCCTCTTTTTGTTCAATTTTTCTTTTTCTTTGACTAAAGATATTAGAAATTACAATCCTAGATTATCTAAAAGTGTGAAATTAATCTAATTAGTTAATTATAAAAAATTATAAACAATAATTAATACTAAATTAACAGAGAAAAATCAATAAGCTAAAAATTAAAAGACAAAAATGTAAAAATAAGTTATTTTTTGTGATTTTTCAAAGTTTCATAAAACAAATAATTACTGATTAATTCTAAAAATATAAAAATAAATCCTAAATGCAAATACAGAGTATTTTTGTATTTTTTTCATGATAAAAATAAAAATTAAACGTGCACAAAAATGCAAACACTTAATAAAAATCCTACAAAATCCTATAAAATGGCAAATTATTGGAAAAAATCTATTTTCTTTGATTTTATAGGAGCAATTCGTATAGGCAAAAATCACATGCTCACAGCTACTTGCTCCTTCTCGTAGGTCATATCCTTGTCCAATTAGACAGTGCTGAAGTCTAACACGTGAGATGGGTCCCCATGATAATTTCGAAGCATGGACACATGGAATATTGGATGTACCACTGATGCCTGGTGGCAACGCAAGTCTATAACTCTCCCACTCGATCAAGAATTTTAAAAGTTCCGATGTACCAGGGCTCAACTTGCCTTTCTTTTCAAATCTCATTACACCCTTCATGGGTGACACACAGAGTAACACTCACTCTCCGATCATAAATGCAACATCACGGACCTTACGGTTGACATAACTATTTTACCTGGACTGAGCTGCATGAAGTCTATCCTAAATGATCTTAACCTTATCCAAGGCATCCTGTACCAAATCTGTACACAATAATCGAGCCTCCCCCGGCTCAAACCATCCCACCAGCGACCGACATAGTCTACCATATAATGCCCCGTAGGGAGCCATCAGGATGCTTTATTGATAGTTGTTGTTAGAGGCAAACTCTGGTAGCGGCAAGAAATGATCCCAAAAGCCTTTGAAGTCAATAACACAAGCGTGAAGCATATCCTCTAATATCTAAATAGTACGCTCAGATTGTCCATCCATCTGAGGGTGAAATGTTGTGCACAACTCGACCCGCATACCCGATTCACATTGTACCGCCCTCCAGAAGTGCGGGGTAAATTGCGTACCTCAATCAGAAATAATAGACATGGGCACACCATGAAGGTGAATGATCTCGCGGATATAAATATCTGCCAACCGCTCTGAAGAATAGGAAACTACCACATAAATAAAATGCGTTGACTTGGTCAGTCTATCCACAATAACCCAATCTGCATCAAACTTCCTCTGAGTCTGTGGGAGTCCAACAACGAAATCCATAGTGATATGCTACCACTTCCACTCCGGAATCTCTATCTTCTGAAGCAAACCACAAGGTCTCTGATGCTCGTACTTTACTTGCTGACAATTTAGATACCGAGCTACATATGCAACAATATCCTTCTTTATCCTTCTCCACCAATAATGCTAATGTAAGTCCTAATACATCTTGGCGGTGCCCGGATGAATAGAATACCAGGAACTGTGGGCCTCCTATACAATAACCTCTCGAAGTCCATCCACATTAGGCATACAAACACGACCCTGCATCCTCAAAACTCCATCAGCTCCAACTGTGACCTACTTGGCATCTATGTGCCACACTGTGTCCCTAAGGACAAACAAATGAGGGTTGTCATACTGCCGCTCCCTGATGCATGCAAACAATGAAGACCGAGCAAACATACAAGCTAGAACACACTCACAAACTGATTGTCTAAATCCTAAACATCTAATGCAAGCGATCTCTCATCAACTGGAATGTACGCAAGGCTGCCCACACTATCTGACTTCCTACTCAAAGCGTCGGCCACCACATTGGCCTTCTCAGAACGATATAAGATGGTGATATCATGGTCTTTCAATAGCTCTAACTACCTCCTCTGCCTCAAATAAAGCTTCTTTTGCTTGAACAAATACTGCAAACTCTTATGATCTGTGAAACCTTACATGAAATGCTATATAGATAGTGCTTCCAAATCGTCAGCACATGAACAATGGCTACCAACTATAAGACAAGAACAGGGTAGTTCTTCTCGTGAACCTTCAGTTGCCATAAAGCATATGCAATTTCCTTTCTACCCTGCACCAATACCACACCAAGTCCAATACGAAATGTGTCACAATATACTTTATAAGGCCCTAAACCTATAGGCAATACCAACACTGGCATCGTAGTCAGAGTTGTCTTGAGCTTCTAAAAGCTCGCCTCACACTCGTCCGACCATCTGAATCTAGTGCCCTTCTAGGTCAACCTGGTTAATGAGGCTGCTATAGATAAAAACCCCTCCACACCGTAATAACTCGCCAATCCCAAGAAACTCCAGATCTCTTTAGCTGATATGGGTCTAGGCCAGTTCTTTATTGCCTTAATCTTCTTAAGACCCACCTAAATACCCTCTAAAGATGCAACGTGGCCCAAGAAAGCAACTGAACTCAACCAAAACTCGCATTTTGAAAACTTATCATATAACTGGTTGTCTCTTAGAGTTTAAAGAATGACCCGACAATGTTGCTCATGCTCCTCTTGACTGCAGGAGTAGATCAAGATATCATTAATAAAAACAATCACAAAGCAATCTAGATAGGGCTTAAACACCCGGTTCTTCAAATCCATAAATGTTGCTGGGGAATTTGTCAGCCCAAATGACATAACTAGAAACTCACAATGCTCATACTGAGTTCGAAAGCTGTCTTAGGGACATCGGATGCCCTAATCATCAAGTGATAGTAGTCATACCTCAAATCAATCTTCGAAAACACCTTGGCACCCTGAAGCTGGTCAAATAATTCGTCAATCCTTGGCAATGGATACTTGTTCTTGATGGTGACTTTGTTCAACTGCCGATAATCTATGCACATCCTCATCGATCCATCATTCTTTTCTACAAACAACATGGGCACACCCCAAGGCAAGACACTAGGTCTAATGAAGCCCTTATCAAGCAAGTCTTGCAACTGCTCCTTCAATTCTTTCAAGTCTGGTGGGGCCATACAGTATCGCAAAATAGAAATGGGCTGAGTGCCCGGAGCCAAATCAATACAGAAGTCAATATCCTTGTCGGGTGGCCTCCCCGACAAGTCTATAGGAAATACCTTTGGAAACTCATGAACGACCAGTACTGAGGCCATGGAAGGAACCTCCGAACTAGAATCGCGGACATAAGCCAAATAATCTAGACACCCCTTCTCGACCATATGTCGAGCCTTCACTTAAGAGATAACCATGCTGGTAGAATGTCCTGGAGTCCCTCTCCACTCCAATCCAGACAACCCCAACAAGGGAAAGGTCATTTTCTTGGCGTGACAGTCCAATATAGCGTGATAAGGTGACAACCAATCCATCCCCAAAATGACATCAAAATTTACCATATCGAGAAGTAGGACATGTACACGAGTCTCAAGACTCCCAATGGTAAGCACATACGAACAATAAACGCGCTCTACAATGATAGCATCTCCTACAGGGGCGGACATATACACAGGGGAACTAAAAGAATCACATAACACAACCAAATATGAAGCAAAATAGGATGACACATACGAATAAGTAGAACCCGGATAAAATAGCACTAAGGCATCTTTACTACAAACTAAAACCGTCCCTATGATAACCGCGTCAGATGACTCAACCTCAGGCCTGGTTGGAAAAGCATAGCATTGGGGCTGGGTCCTACCACTCTAAATTACATCTCAATGAAGGGCCCTGTCTGGATAGCCTCCACCTCTAGCAGCTTGTCCTCTACCTCTAATGCCCTGACATCCACCTCTAGCTGTCTGACCCCTACTCTAGCTGGTTGACCGGGCGGTGAAGCACCTGGTGCTTGAACCATGGCACGAGAACCTTGATACTAAGAATAGCTTGGTGCTCGAGGACATTATATGGCAATGTACCTTGGATCACAGTAAATATAATACGACTTCGGCTGCTGAGACTGCTGACCTTGAAACTGACCCTTGTGGCCTGAGTGCCACCCTAAATACTCTGGAGTGGAGGTGCACTAATAGGAGCTGGTGGTGCACTGTAGGCTAGCTGATTGGAATAATGCATATGAGGGCCACGACCATTTGAAGCATTGTGAGAAGCCTGCAGTGCTGGATGAAATGTCCTGGGAGGATGGTTTCTACCAAAAGTACCCCTGCCTCCAGATGAGGCACCACTGAATCCACCAGAATGACGAGGTCTCTTATCAGATCCCTAAGAACTCCCCTAAGCTAGTACCATCTCAACCTTCCTGGAAACATTAGTTGCCGCCTAAAATGAAATCTCACTCCGAGTCTCCTTAGCCATATGCAATCTGATAGGCTGAGCAAGTATCTCAATAAACCTTCTCACCCTCTCTCTCTCTCTCTCTCTCTCTCTCTCTCTCTCTCTCTCTCTCTCTCTCTGTTGGAAGAAAAAGAATAGCATGACAGGCCAGATCCGTAAATCGAGTCTCGTACTAAGTGACAGTCATAGAATCCTATTCCAGACGCTCGAACTGCCTCCGATAGTCCTCTCTCTGAGTGATAGGAAGGAACTTCTCAAGAAATAATTGAGAGAACTGGTCCCAAGTGAGATCAGGCGATCCAGCTAGTCTGGTCAACATATAATACCTCTACCATTTCTTGGCGGAACCCGATAGATGAAATGCAGAAAAGTCAACCACATTGATCTCTACTATTCCCATGTTTCGTAACACCTCATGACAATTGTCTACATTATCCTAGGGATCCTCTAAAGATGTACTGCCATACTGAACTAGGAAAATCTTAGTAAACCTATCCAATCTCCATAAAGCCTCAGAAGACATAGCTAATCCATCAACAGTCTGTGCCACAACACCTAGCTGAACTACCCCAATGGGCTGAGCTACTGGAGTATGAAACTGAGGAGCCATCTGCTCCGGAGTGTGGTCGCAGGAGTCTATGCTCCTCCCCCAGCCTGAGTGACGACTGGTGCTACAGGGAATGTATCGATCCGTGCTATACTCTCCATGTGGCCCACTAGATGCACCAAAGCATCCTGAAGTACCAGGGTGGTAATGAACCCCTATGGGACCTGAGTTGGTCCTGGTGGAACGGTCTGGGCTGGAGCCTCCTCATCAAACATTACCTGAGGCTCTTCTTCTGGTGCTACTGTGTCACACCCCAAAACCGAGGGGCACGACTAGCGCTCAACCGAGTACACATGACTCAGCAAGCCTATTAGGTTTCATTCTACCCAAACTAATTTATGAATAAATAGGAGATGAACTCCATTAATCATACTTAGTAAGTATTACATTTAAAACTTCCATTTCATTTCCATTAGCAACTTCATTCATAATTTTCAAAAATATTACAAGTTTTATACATCTTTGTCAAATAGAAATATTTCTAATTCAATTCCCCATTATCAAACTCCACACACAACCTGTCTACAGAGCCTATAAATACAAATAAAGAATAATATGGAAATGCCGGTAATAAGGCTCCGGCTATACCTCAAAATACCAAGTACATGATAAACAATGAAACAGGACCCCAAAATAAAGTGAGGCTCACCAAGTCAGCTGAAAGGAAGATGCGGCACTAGCGGCAACCAACACTGCCTGCTATAAAAACACCTACATCCATTTAAATACGTGGTGCCCCCAGCAAAAGGGGCGTTAGTGCCATAGAATAGCACTAGTATTCATAACTAAATGCCATCTCATTATAAAAGAACAACCATACAAGGACAAAGAAATCATAAGGATTCAACAAAAGCTTTAAACAATCACTACATCATCAAATAAAAGGAATCACGTAGCTTTCACATAATTTTTATAGCTTTAGTTTGGGGAATTTAATATTGTGCATCATTATTCACAATACCACCGCTTCCTTGAGCAGAGTCCGATCATGGCCCGATCGGCTAAGCCATCTTCCAAGACATTACCCCTATTTCATTCTCACTTTCTAGTTCCAATTATCAATACATTACCACCATGTGTGTAACATGGCATCCGATCACAGCCCGATCGACTAAGCCCTCTTACCAAGACGTTACCTCAATCACAATTTCATTTCAATCTTTACTACACACATATCAATTCATAGGCACTTAGGGCCACAATTATCACATCATACTTGGCGCTAGGCCACATTTCATAACTCACATTCCTTATCACTTTCACTTTTAACATAAAAATTGCAATTTAAGATAATGGTCATACACAAGAGCAATTCAAGTTATAAGCATAGAGAGGAATCCTCATGATTCGGCATAATAATCACAATTTAAACTTGACTTGAAATCTAGGTAATTTAGCAGATACTTCACATTCCTCACATATCCCCAATGTACCAAGAATAGCACATTTAACACATTGAGATACACCTTTTCACATATATTCTTGCAATACCAAATACTTTGAAATAACAAATACTACATAAATCAAATTTTGGACTTATAACATATGCGGGGACACCATGGGAGCTCAATTTCTAAGAAGAGGTGGTTTTAGCCATATATACCTTGTTTAAGCTTTCCTTAAGTTAATACAACGTTTTGGAAATTCTAGCAATCCCAATCTACTTTGAGACATAACAAAATTGTACAAAAATTAGGAAGGTATTCATAGTTTCAGCTCATTTGAGCATTTTATCAAATGCTAGTTGTGCATCTTGATTTCAAATCTCTTTTACCAGACTTCCTTCATTCCCCAACCCAATCTTTACTTATGTTTAACAATCTTCCTAAAACCTAATTTGTAAATACATGTATATATAATACTTTTACACCCAAGAATCATACCTCAATAGTCTCATCTTATACCCAAAATTCGAAATTAAAGTCTAGTGTATAGAACATTACCTCTTAGATGAAGATCTTGTGATTGGTTTCCTTGATTCTTGAAGATTGATGGAAGATTGAATGGTTAGAATGTTAGGCTCCTTCTTCTCTCTCTAAAATTCTCTTAACTCTCTCTAAAATCATCAAAATATTGCCCCAAATGAAACCCCAAATCCTATATATTAAAATAGGGTCGGGTCAAGAAAATAGGAAAATTAACCCTCTGATTTCAGGTCTACGGTCACATAACGGACCGTAAAATGGGTATGTTGGCCGCAGACGCGTCGCAAAACCTGGTGCCTAAAATTGGGCTACACTGTTCTAGTTTGTGACCAGATTTGCGATCGCAGATCAATTATGCGGACCGCATAGTGGTTTTACAATCGCACATCTGAAACAGGCTGGCATTTTTCTAGCCTTTGGTAATTTGATGATTACTTTGTGTAGGAATGTCCAAATGATGAAATATTTGAAGCGTTGGAAACTAGACTTGAACAACTTTCATATGATAGGTTATTCATAACATAAAACCTTATACATATTTTGATATGATCATTTAAAGTGTGGACTTGTGCAAACTCATTTGGAATTTTAGCCTATTATGAGATTTTCCAATTTTGACTTGGGCTTAGGCCTCCTATTAGACCACACATTACACATTATAAGGCTTATACACCTATTTAACAAATCTAATTGATCCCCACCATGTTAATAGCATATAAAATATAATAATTAGCCTACTCGCCATCACGAAATCCTAAATTACTTAGCAAAATTCGAGACCTTACATTCTCCCCCCTTTAGGATCATTCGTCCACGAATGAGGGGTAGAGTCCGCCCTAACACCTAACATAGTATATCTATTTTCTCACCTACCTCAAGTCCCTAAATTTTGATTAACTCCCAAATTTTTTAAAAATTTCGGCAGAGTCTCCTTTGTAACTAGGACTATCCACCTACCAGAGAACCACCAAAACCATCCTAAAAATACATCCACAACTCGATAAATCACCACAATATACATATCAATAACACGAACCTAAGCATTCCAAGGACTACATTATCACGATGATACCTGGACATGGACTGTACATTTTAAATCATAACACCTAGATGGTACCTTTCAAATGAAAACCAACTCCTATACAATCTCAGCCTTCAATGTTTCCTCTTATACCTACAAACTTTGCCATAACACATTCATAGAAGCAATCACGACCCCCAAACTTACCTCATAATGATGACAAGTACGCACTCTTCATAGGCTAACTATCTATTACCTCCACCTTCAGTAATTTCCACCGGAATGATGCACAAGGGATTTCCAACTAAATTCTTAGACATAGACATATGAAAATACAGAATACATGGAGAACATCGATGGGGAAATATCATACTCATAGCACGGCCTAATGTGAACTACACTTATGCAACCTTCATTATCAATTCACATAGCATCTTCATGGGAAAATATTGGGAACAACCTATTCGCCCTCCTAAATTCTAAATCTCAATGCGAACACCCACACCAAACCTTTGATGACCTTCAACAATTACACTAAGATGTGCTATCCTGAACTGACCATAAAAACTACCTATCGAATATATGTGATCACACGGGGATGCTCCCTTTTTGACATGTTGGAATCTTTAAAACCCAATATATTTACTTCAATGAGGAGCAACAGAGTTCAAGATCTAGTTGGAATTATTCAGGAACCCATTAATGTGTTGAGTAGAGTATTTCACGAGTTTATATGCTAAGAGACACAAAGATTAATACTAATAATATTGACATGGTTAATCATTCTGACGACATCAATTATTAGAGAATTAAGGCATATGGGTAACTCGTACATTGGCAATAGGAACCATTAAGGAGGAATATTCAAGTACGTGATCCAGGCGTCTCCTGGAGTGTAGGGAAAGTCAGTTTATAAAGATTGAGAATACTCTGGCACCTTGAAGGCAATGTGTGTTTCAAAATACATGAAGTTAACTGACACTCCTAACATTAACTGACACAAGGAATCTATGCCACAAGCCTATGAGGATGAAAAGAAGTTGAACACTTATGAGATTATCATATTTCAAACCGCTTAACCCTTCTTGATAATTGATCCTATATGAGAGAACTAAAGATACGATAACTGCTCTTCCAAATAAATATGCTCATGATATGTGCAAAAACTTGAAGGCATCTAATCTCAACCTTTCACGAGTGAAACCACATAGTTAGGGCATCCTACCATAGGGGTGAAATCATGTATTGGTTAGAGGAGCTCTAATAGTTGACATAATGCCCCGGGAAAAAGACAATTAATACTTATATCCTCCTTAACGAGGTGGAATGTCAGGGGTAGCAAAATTTCCTACATATGGCAATGACGTTGTCAATAATCCTAGAAGCCGAGTGAGCAGAAGGCCATGTAACCCATCCAATCCGACCCATATAAGACTTTTGAAAAGGGGACGCACTTTGATTTGAAATTATGGCAATATAAGCTTGAACTTAGAGGAAATCATTACTTTTGGAACCCATGCGACAAGCCCATGTAGCCCTAGAAAATCGTTAACAATGGCGACAAAGTACTTAAAACCATTACGAGTTGGTATAGAACAAGGCCTCAAAGTTCCCATATGGATAAGTTTGAAAGAATGAGATGTCTTAATGCATTTATCGAGGAAAAGTAACCTAGGTTATCTAGTCACATGAACAAGCAGAGCAGATAAATGAAAAGAAAGTGAGAGATCCTACGGAAGTAACCTTTACATCGTAACAACTAGGAAGGGTGGTAATATAAAGGGATTACGAGAAACTACATTTCTGAAAGAAGATCTCTGTATGAAGTCACGTGATGTATAGATCCAGAATTCAAAAATCCAATTATATTTAGCAACACTACTTCATAATGAAGCACTACAACACACATCTATATAACCAGCTATTACAAGCCACATTGGGAGATGATATAAGACTTGACTGAGAGAAAGGCTTTGACATATGAATGTGTTATTAGGTGTATTTTTCCTTGGTCAACCCAAAACCAAAAGGCGAGAGTTAGACTGATAAGCAAATTGTTATACTAGCACATATGTAGATAATCCATTATCGAAAGGAGATCATTCAATTTCAGCAATTGCGGTATGCTATCAACCCTTGATGAACTTGAAGTGAGGTGGGAACCCAATGAGATAGTATATAATAATCATGGAAGGTTTGCAGATGTTCATAATGAGTTGTCCATGGATTTTGACTTGAGAAATACCCAGATGCTAATGAAAGACAGAAAAACATGACAAATAGGCATTGCGCTATGATAACCCCAAAGGTGAGCTTGGTCTTGACGGAGAGCCTAGTAAGTGTCCTTATGAGAAAGAAAGTGTTATAATGACACCTAAAAGGACATGTTCTCTCATGGTTATCGAACAAGTATTAGGAAACTACCACAATGAATTCACTAGCTAAGGAACACAAATAACACATGTTGTGGAGGTGTAAAGAGAAAATAAACATGTGTCACTACTTTTTATGAGATGTCCCAAGTAGACGCGAAAGTTATACTAATATGGCAACGCAAGATCTTCCTATGACGGGGATGTGAGGATCTAAATTTTCAGAGAGACTTTATGCATACGGTGACCATTTCGATTGACATGCACTCATGTGATAGGTGTTAAGGTAAGCTCTTATGTTACTAGGCAGTGGGAAGGTTCCATGATGATACTCGCAAGAGAGTAGAGTGATTGTTCAAACCATATAAGCCATATACACTAGTAAGAAAAGGAGTGACTCGAAAAGGATCGCAACACTGGGATGCTTTATATGGAACTTGACACCACATAGGTAAACTTTATGACGGTGAATGCATAGGCACAAATGGGAAGATGGTGTCCATCAAAATAAAATATTCTATAAGAAATTCATCAGGTATAGTCCCTTATTGAGAATTTAGGAAAAGCAAGTGGGTAGTATTAATCCAAGAGTCATAACTCCATTCAAGGACACGATTATAGAAATTAATTTCATAATATTGTAAATAAGAAGATTTATAATAGAGTGGATTCACGAATAATGTGTCTCGTTCAAAGAGTAGATACGCGCAATGTTTTTGTGACTCACCTCTTATTAAGATTATGAGGACCCTTCAATAAGGATGTATACGTGCAATGAGTAAAAATTTGTGTTGTTCATAATGATGTACTAGGGAGTGACCTACTTGGTGGCTTTAGGTTGACAGGGCAATAACTTAATCGATGCTCCTCGACTCCACATCCCTAACGCACGCTAATAACATACTAATATACTACATTATCTAGTGGTGCAGTGATATAAATAGGAACAAAGGTACTCCCCTTAGCAACAAATTCTACCAATCCTTCTATGACTTGATACATTCTCCTAACAAACGCCTGGGAAATCTCCCTCAGATTTAATGGTGGGGTCATTCCCTCTTTAATGCTTCAAACTCATGGATTATGGTATCGAGATTACTCATCGGGAGAATAAGACATAACGAGGAAATTAGCTCCTTATCTTGGGTTCTACCGCACGATCTGGAGTATCAAAGAATGGTGAAATTTCTAAATGTCCCAATAGCCTCCAACTTATGGATGTGGTCGACTACACACCGATAAGAAGGACTCTACTAGACACGGCTCCGAGACATCCTAGGACACTGTAAAACCTTAGGCTCTAATACCAAGTTTGTCACGCCCCAAAACCGTGGGGCGCGACCGGCGCTCAACCGAATACACCCGACTGAGCAAGCCTGTTAGGTTTCATTCTACCCAAACTAATTTATGAATAAATAAGAGATAGGTACCATTAATCATACTTAGTAAGTATATTATTAACAACTTCCATTTCATTTCCATTAGCAACTTCATTCATAATTTTCAAAAATATTACAAGTTTTATACATCTTTGTCAAATAGCAACATTTCTAATTCAATTTTCCATTATCAAACTCCACCCACAACCTATCTATGGAGCCTCTAAATACAACTGTAGAATAATATAGAAATGCCAGCAACAAGGCTCCGGCTATACCTCAAAATACCAAGTACATGATAAATAATAAAATAGGACCACGAAATGAAGTAGCGCTCACCAAGTCAGCTGAAAGGAAGATGCGAAACTAGCTTCGACAAACACTACTTGCTATAGAAACACCTACATCCATTTAAAGACGTAGCGCCCCTGGAAAACAGGATGTTAGTGCCATCGAATAGAACTAGTATGTATAACTAAACACCATCTCATTAGAAAGAACAACCATACAACGAAAAAGAAATCATAAGGATTTAACAAAAGCTTTAACAATCACTACATCATCAAATAAAAGGAATCACATAGCTTGCACATAATTTTCATAGCTTTAGTTTGGGGCATTTAATATTGTTCATCATCATTCACAATACCACCACTTTCTTGAGCGGAGTCCGATCACGGCCCGATCGGCTAAGCCGTCTTCCAAGACGTTAACCTTATTTCATTCTCACTTTCTAGTTTCAATTATCAATAAATTACCACCATGTGTGTATAACATGGCATCCGATCACGGCCCGATCGGCTAAGTTGTCTTACCAAGATGTTACCTCAATCACAATTTCATTTCATTCTTTACTTCACATATATCAATTTATAGGTACTTTGGGCCACAATTATCACATCATACTTGGCACTAGGCCGCATTTCATAACTCACATTCCTTATCACTTTCACTTTCAGCATCAAATTTGCAATTTAAGATAATGGGCATACACAAGAGCAATTCAAGTTATAAGCATAGAGAGGAATCCTCATGATTCGGCATAATAATCACAATTTAAACTTGACTTGAAATCTAGGCAATTTAGCATATACTTCATATTCTTCACATATCACCAATTTACCAAGAATAACACATTGAACACTTTGAGACACACCTTTCACATATATTTTTGCAATACAAAATACTTTGAAATAACAAATACTACATAAATCAAATTTCGGACTTACAACATATGCGGGGACACCATAGGAGCTCAATTTCTAAGAAGAGGGGGCTTTAGCCATACATACCTTGTTTATGCTTTCCTTAAGTTACTACAACATTCTGGAAATTCTAGCAATCCCAATCTACTTTGAGACATAACAAAATTGAACACAAATTAGGAAGGTATTCATAGTTTCAGCTCATTTGATCATTTTATCAAATACTAGTTGTGCATCTTGATTACAAATCTCTTTTACAAGACTTCCTTCATTCCCTAACCCAAACTTTACTTATTTAATTTTAACAATCTTTCCACAAACCTAATTTGTAAATGCATGTATATATAATATTTTTACACCCAAGAATCATACCTCAATAACACCATCTTATACCTAAAACTCGAAATTAAAGTCTAGTGTATAGAACATTACCTCTTAGATGAAGATCTTGTGATTGGTTTCCTTGATTCTTGAAGATTGATGAAATATTGAATGGTTAGAATTTTAGGCTCCCTCCTTCTCTATCTAAAATTCACTTAACTCTCTCTAAAATGATCAGAATATTGCCCCCAAACCCTATATATTAAAATGGGGTCGGGTCATTAAAATAAGAAGATTAACCCTCCGAATTCGGGTTTGCGATCGCATAACGGACCGCAGAATGGGTATGTTGGCCGCAGACGCATCGAAAAACCCGGTGCCCAAAATCGGGCTACACTGGTCCAGTTTGAGACCAGATTTGGGATCGCAGATCAATTATGCGGACCGCATAGTGGTTTTGCGATCGCAGATCTAACACAGGCCCGATTGTTCCAACCTTTGGTTATTTTATCACAACTTTGTGTAGGAATGTCCAAATTACGAATGGTTTAAAGCGTTGGAAACTAGACTCGAAGATATTTCATATGATAGGTTATTCATCACATAAAACCTTATACATATTTTGATATGCTCATTCAAAGTGTGGACTTGTGAAAACTCATTTGGAATTTTAGCCTATTATGATATTTTCCATTTTGACTTGGACTTAGGCCTCCCATTAGATCACATATTACACATTATAAGGCTTATACACCTATTTAACAAATCTAATTGATCCCACCGTGTTAATAGCATATAAATTATTATAATTAGCCTACCCGGCATCACAAAATCCTAAATTACTTAGCAAAAAGTTTCGTGGCTTTATATACTGCTCAAGCTCTAGGCTGAGTCCCACCCCTGCCTCGACCTCTGGCATGACCTCGACCTTGACCTATGCCCTTCGTTGGAGCTGCCATTGGGGGTTTTGACTGCCGCACAGCCAAGGTACGTGTTCTCGCCATCTGCGAAACAATAAGAGTAGAAGAGTTTGATTAGCATTGAGAGAACAAAAATCGCACGACAGAGAAGAATAGCAGTGAACTCAAACCTAAACTATGTAGCCTCTGGACGATAAGTACAGGCATCTCCGTACCGATCCTCCAGACTCTACTAAGTTTGCTTATGAAATGTTAGACCTAGGAAACCTAATTAACTTATACCAACTAGTCACGACCCGAAATTCCCACCGTCGGGGCCATGATGGTGCCCAACATCACACTTGTTAGGCAAGCCAATGTTAGAGATTTATTAGCTAAACCTTTTACGTTTCAATGATTAACAATATGCAAGCTATACAGGTCAAATAAATGCGGAAGAAAATAAATAACAACTTTGATTATAAATTGTCTCTACCCAGAATCTGGAGTCACAATTCACGAACATTCTAAGAGTTTTACTACAAGTATTTGTCCGAAAGAAAGTACAACTATTTGCGAAATAAAGAAAATAGTAAATTATGAGGTATAGGAGGGGATGCCAGGGCCTGGGGTGCCAACATGACTACCTTGGGTCTTCGATCAGATAAATCCAACAACTAACTCGACATCGACTCGGTCCAGCACCAAAATCTGCACAATGTGCAGTGTAGTATCAGTACAACTGACCCCATGTACTGGTAAGTGTCGAGCCTAACATCGACGAAGTAGTGACGAGGCTAGGACAAGACACATACATAAACCTATGAATTAAACAATATACGGACATAATAACAACTAATAGCAGCTGAACAAGTAATAACAGGAGGGGAAACATACTAAGGGGAGTACAAGGAAAAGAAAATCATGACAATAAAGAAACAATAACCGACAAAATGCCTCATACCAATGAAAATATCAAACACAGTAAAGACAAGTGCACGGCATAACCCTTCGTGATTTTACTCTCAACCTCACCATGATAGATAACAGAAATGACACGGCATCACCCTTCCTGCATTATCTCTCATCCTCGCCATATAAATAGAAGAAACAGTATGGTATCTCCTTTCGTGCATTTTCTCTCATCCTCACCATGTAAACCAAATTAGAATGGCACGACATCACCCTTCGTGCATTAACTCTCACTCACAAAATAATGCACGGCATCACCCTTCGTGCTTTAAAACTCTTCCTCACCAAAACAATGAACAATATACACAAATAGATAGAAACATAAACAACAAGTCTTACTTCAACATTTGGTTCTACAATAGCAATCCCGAACTTGAGTCAATACTCAACCAATACCAAAATATGTACATATGATAAGAACGCTCAGGATAACAATAAACTAGTCTAAGCATGGATAATATGATCGCGGAAAGCTAAAATTTATGGATAAGACTCACTAGCATGATATGATTCAAAAAAATGCATAGGTACTTGTCACCTCACCTATACGTGATACTCAATATCCAAACACATATAAAATAGGCAAATAATACCTAATCCCTCAAGCCAAAGTTAACCCGACACTTACCTCGCTCCAACGGCCAAACTCAAAGCTCAATCACAGCTTTTCCCTTCACACAAGCCTCCGGACCCATAGAATTTATGATTTGGGGAGGAAATGGTCTTTGAAAAATCACCACTTGTGTTTCAAGTTTTAAAAATTTGAAGAATGAATGAAAAATCCCGTCCAAGTCCCTTTTACACATCTGCAGATATAGCATTTGCGAACTGAGCCTCGGAAATGCGAAGCTCACAAATGCGAAAAGACATCGCAAATGCGAGGTCCTTCACACCTCTACTGCTTTCGCAATTGCGAACTTGAATCTCCGCAAATGCAACTAAAAGATTGCATTTGCAATCAGTGCCCCTCCCAACTTTACTTCGCAAATGCAAAGAATTCCTCGCAATTGTGATGACTGCCTGGCCCAGCTACTCTTCGCATTTGCCATGGGAAGCTCACTAATGCAAAACCTACAGAGTTCTTAATTGCGATGCCTGATCTTGCAAATGTGAGATCAGAGGCCTGTAACAAGATCAGTTACACCAGCAAATTTTTTCAAAGTTCAAACCACTCCATAGCCTATCCCAAACTCACCCGAGCCCTCGGCGCTCCAACAAAACATACACACAAGTCTTAAAACATCATACAAACTTGCTCGCACAATCAAATCACCAAAATAATACCTAAAACTAAGAATTTAGCACCAAATCAATGAAATTCTCAAGAACACTTTAAATTTTCTATTTTCTCAACTGGGTGTCCGAATCACGTCAAACCAACTCCATTTCTTACCCAATTTCACAGACATGACTTAAATATTATACTGAATCTATACCGAGCTTCGGAACAGAAATAGGGACCTGATACCAACAAGATCAAACATTGACAATTTCTTAAAAACTATTAAATTTTCATACTTACAATTTTTAACGTAAATTCATAACTTGGGCTAGGGACCTCGGAATCCGATTTTGGGCATACACCCAAAGCCCATATATCGATACGGACCCACCTGGACTGTCAAAACATAAGTCGGATCCATTTACACAAAATGTTGATCGAAGTCAACTAAATTAACTTTTAAAGGCAAAAATTATTATTTTCATCAACTTTCAACATAAAAGCTTTCCGAAAACACGGCCGGACTACACATGCAAATCGAGGAGGGATAAAATGAGGTTTTAAAGGCCTCTAAACACAAAATTTGGTTTTAAATCATAAGATGACATGTCGAGTCATCACAAGTAGCTTTTTATCTGATCCATCAACCTCTAATGAGGTGAACTCGAGTTGTTGTTTAACTTTGTATCACAATTAACTGAATACCATACTGGTAAGTGTAATGGTCGATCTGTGAGTACAAGTTAAATTACTGATTTTAGTTGTCTTCTATTTCGACTCGAATCTATCCATTCTAAATCAAATGCTTTCCAACACATGCATTTGATAACTATGTTTTTAACACATTTTGTGCCCATACTTGCCTATGCGTTATGTACGAATTGCCACAATATAATCCCAAAATGCTTATAAGTTGCGCTTGATTGCAGATTTGAGCGAAAAGATGACAATCGTCAAAGATCGGCTCAAAATGGAGTGAAACCTGATCAAGTATCAAAGATCATTGAAGTGATGAAATTCAGACCTTGGTGCGGACCGCTCCATCATGTCATGTGGCCGCTTCAGACAAGTTCAGAGAAGGCATAAGTTACAAGTCCATTTCATGCGGCCGCACAATCATAACATGCGGTCGCACCAAAGAAGTTCAGAGAGTTGTATTTTCCAGTAGCAAGCGACGCAGCCGCGGTCAAGCTCATGCGGTCCGTGCCCAATCAATGCAGCTGCACGACAGCTTCACGCGGACCGCACCATAAGAGTTCAGAGTCCAGTCACAAGCCACTCATATAGCCGCACAACAAGTTCACGCGGCTCGTACTAGTCTCCATGCGGTCGCGTGTCATCTTTATGCGGTCTGCATCACCTATTTCAGAGAGCAAGAATTAGAAGTCAAACAGACAAGTGCGGCCGCGGTCGTGTTTGTGCGGCCCGTACTGGCCCCGCAGGGGCATTTTTGTCCGGTTTTTCCAGCCTATTATAAATAGAACATTTGCCATTTTTAGGTTAAGTTTTGCATACCTGATAGCTGTTGCACTCATGAGACATTTGTTTTAGCCTATTTTGGGCATTTTGAGTTTATTTCATCATAGATTATTGTAGTTTAACATTAGCAATTAATTAATATGGTTGTTTTATCTTTTATTTTGTCAGTTTCTTCTCTAATTATGTCTAGCTAAACCCATTAGCTAGGGTTGTGGCTCAACCCTAGTATGGGTAATTGATGTGTGTTTCTTATTAATGATAGATTGATATTGGGTGTTTGTTATTTGGGTTAATTTTATGGTTTAATTAAGGATTGGTGGTTGCAAATATTGATTCTAGCTTAGTGGGTCTTGACCCTTTTTGAGAAAGAGAGTCTATGACCCCAAAATTGACCCAACAAGGAATTGGGATGGACCCATGAGAAATGGTAGTCCCAAATAATGGGTTAAACCTCAAGAGAGTAATAACCCTACTTGAACCCTAGTTGCTTGGTCTAATTGGCCTATCCAATTGGTATAGAGATAGTTAATTGGGCAAAATTGCTCTCTGTACCGAGAGGTGTGAGAGCAGGTACAATTGTGCAATGGTTATAACATTGATCCCAAATATGTTAATCTAGTGTCTTTCTCTACATTAATTACATCTTAGCAAATATTTCTTTAGCGTAATTTAGTCGTACCCTTAGTTGATAATAGTAGTTGATAACAAGAAAATCCAAAAATGTTAGAACTACAATTAGAAGCACAAACACATTCTTAGTTTATACAAATACAAAACTCCATTCCAAGCTCCCTGTGGAAAATCGACCCCGATACCACTATTCGGGTAAAAGTCTTAGCGCCCGCTCTTCCTACTGTAGTGTAAGGTTGAGTTTGCTGTGATCACCTTTTGGCGCTGTTGCCGGGGAGTTTACGGTGTTGACTATTTACATAGTTATTTTTGTGTTTTGCTTCTCTTTCCTTCTTTTTACTAACTTTATTTGTGTCGATCCATCAGGTACACATGGCCCTAAACAGAAATGTCCCTCTTGACAATGTGGTCGCGGAAGAGGTTGAAGATGTTGAGCAAAATGAGCTTCCAGTACCTCAAGTACCACGGAGTGGTAGAAATGCCAATGCAAATGACCAAATCCCAGACCCTCCCCCACCTCCACCAAGAGTAGCTCCAAGGGTCTTTCCAAACCAGGGTTATGCAAGTGCCATAGTCCCTCCCCGAATCCGGGCGGGGAATTTTCAAATCACCAATGTCATGTTGACGTTTCTCGAGCAAAGAGGGTATTTTACGGGCGCCTCCGACCAAAATGCATTCAAGCACTTGAAGGGGTTCATAGATACTTGCTGGGGGAGTAAACAAACCAATGTGTCAGAGGATGCTTTGAGATTGAGGCTTTTCCGATTTTCTCTTCAGGGTAAAGCATTGGATTGGTTATAAAGGCTTTCAAATCATTCCATCACAACGTGTGATGAATTGACGGACAAGTTCATTGCCAAGTTTTTTTCTCCAAATCACATGGTGGCGCTCCATGATGAGATTTTGGCTTTCAAACAAGAGCCACAGAACCTTTGCATGAAATATGGGAGAGATTTAGAACTATGGTCAAAGAGTGTCCAAATAATGATATGAATGATGTGATGATTCAACAAACATTCTATAGGGGCATCAACACAACTAACCAATGTATTGTGAACCAATTGGCGGGTGGAAATTTTGTGAAGCTCTCGTATAATGAAGCTTGTGATGTGTTAGATGAAATGGCCGATACTTCTTCGGCGTGTCAAAGCCGAGCAAAAGTTCCTCAAGGTGATCCTAATGTCATACATTTGCATAAGGAGTTGCATGATCACGGCCAAGCCATTGCCGAACTTACAACAATAATGAACCAATTGGCGAAGGCGCAACTGTAACAAGTTCAAAACCCGCGCCAAGTCAATGCCATGGAAGGAGTGAATATGATGAAAAGAAGGCAAAGGGGGCAACAACCTCAAGGAAGTTGTGATAACTATGATGATGGTAGTGGTTATTCAAACGAGTGATATGATGAGCAAAATGAGGATTGTCAATACGTGAACAACTACCAAGGAAATAGAGGAAACCAAGGCAATCAACAATGGCAATCCCAAGGGAATTGGGGCAATCAACAAGGAGGTGGAAATTGGAATAACAATAATCAACAACAAAGTGGTGGAAATTGGAATGGGAATAACCAAAATAACAATTGGGGGAATCAAGGTAACAATGGTGGAAATTGGAACGGAAACAACAATAACAATTGGAACAACAGTAATGGTCAAGGTGGGTGGAACAACAATGGTGGTCAAGGTAATCGGGGGCAAGGCTTTCAAAGGCCTCCGATGTTTCAACAACCGAACAACCCGCCACTGTTTCAATCTCAAGGATCTAGTTCTTTGGGAAATGAATTTGGGAGAATTGAGCTTATGTATGAACAAATGATGAAGAAGAACCAAGACTCTGATGCGCAATTAGCTTCACACAACACTTCCATCCGTAACTTGGAGGTGCAACTTGGTCAAATTTCCCAATTTTTAAACACTCGCCCAAAGGGTGCTCTACCAAGTGACATGGTAGTAAACCCTAAGGGTGGGCACAATAACCATGTGATGGTGGTGACCACACGAAGTAGAAGAGGCGGTGATGTGCATGCCTCAAGACAGAATCAAGTCATGGTTGATGAAGATGAGTTGTGTGGTGATGACATGCCTTTGGGGGTTGAAGATGTAGTGGAACCAAGTGTGAGAAATGATGTGCTGATTGATATTCATGAGGTTGAGGAGGAGACACAAGAGGCCGTGAACCCGTCTAGGGAACACGTGATAGATATGCCCGAGCCAGTGGTGCCCAAAGCCGATGCACCCTTGCCTAGGCCTCCTCCGCCCTATCCTCAACGATTGGCCAAGCAAAAGGGTGACAACCAATTTAAGAAATTCATTGAGATGATGAAGAGTTTGACTATCAATGTGCCTTTGGTGGAGGCACTCAAGCAAATGCCGGGGTATGCAAAATTCATGAAGGATTTGGTTACAAAAAAGAGACCAATGGAGTGTGAGACAATCAAGATGACCCATCAAGTGAGTGCAATTGTGCACTCCATGGCTCCAAAACTTGAGGACCCCGGCGCATTCACTATCCCGTGTACCATTGGAAGTGCCGACTTTGCAAAAGCCCTTTGTGACTTGGGGGCGAGTATCAACTTAATGCCATATTCGGTCTTCAAGACTTTGGGAATCGGACAACCTCGCTCGACTTCAATGAGGCTCTAAATGGCAGATAGGTCAATGAAGCGGACTTTGGGTATAATCAATGATGTCCTTGTTCGTGTTGATAAATTCATCTTGCTGGCCGACTTCGTGATATTAGATTGTGAGGTGGACTTTGAAGTCCTAATTATCCTTGGAAGACCTTTCCTAGCTACGGGGAAGGCTTTGGTCGATGTTGAGGCAGAAGAGTTGACTTTCCAAGTTGGTGATGAAAAGGTGGTGTTCAATGTGTGAAAGTCTATGAAGCAACCAAATAGCACCGAGTTGTGCTCATTTGTTGACATTCTCACGGCGGTGATAGTGGATGACACAAGCGCAATGATTAATGTTGAAGATCCACTTGAAGTTATGCTTTTGAACATAGATGCTAATGATGATGCCGAGAGAATTGAATGTGTAAATGCTTTGCATGGTATGGGCTCGTACTCTTATGAGCCTAGGAAATTATCATTGGACCTTGAAAATTACAAAACTCCCCCAACCAAGCCATCTATTGAGGAGCCGCCGGTGTTGGAGTTGAAACCACTTCCTCCCCACCTCAGGTATGAATACTTGGGTCCTAATTTCACTTTTCCTGTTATTCTTTAATATTGCTTAACTAACATGCAGGTTGACGCCACTTTGGCGGTTCAACAAAAGCGCATGAGGGAGATTGGATGGACATTGGCGGATATTCGGGGTATAAGCCCTGCTTTTTGCATGCACAAGATCATTTTGGAGGAGGATGCGAGGTCGTCTCTTGAACATCAAAGAAGATTAAATGAAGCTATGCAAGAGGTGGTAAAGAAAGAGGTTATCAAGTGGTTGGACGCCGGTGTGGTCTACCCAATCTCGGATAGTTCATGGACCTCTCTGGTCCAATATGTGCCAAATAAGGGCGGAATGACGGTCGTCACTAATGCCAATAATAAGTTGATTCCTACTCGGACGGTCACGGGTTGGAGAGTGTGTATGGATTATAGAAAGCTCAACAAGGTCATGAGAAAAGATCATTTCCCTCTACCATTCTTGGACCAAATGCTTGATCGTCTAGTGGGCTGGGCTTAGTATTGTTTCCTTGATGGCTACTCGGGGTACAATCAAATTCTCATTTCCCCGGAGGATCAGGAGAAGACAACCTTTACATGTCCATATGGCACATTCGCTTTCTCAAGAAAGCCATTTCGACTTTGTAATGCCCCGACGACCTTCCAAAGATGTATGATGGCAATCTTCACTGATATGGTGGAGGATATTCTGGAGGTCTTCATGGACGATTTTAGCATGGCGGGGGACTCATTTGAAGATGCCTAGTAAACTTGGATAAGGTGTTGAAAAGATGTGAATAAACCAATCTTGTACTCAACTGGGAGAAATGTCACTTCATGGTGCAAGAGGGTATTATGTTGGGTCACAAAATTTCAAAACATGGAATTGAGTCGATAAAGCAAAAATTGAGGTGATCACAAGCTCCCTCCCCCTACTTCTGTCAAACGGGTGAGGAGTTTTCTTGGACACGCTGGTTTCTGCTGGCGATTCATTAAAGACTTTTCAAAAGTTGTGAACCCGCTTTGCAAATTATTGGAAAAGGATGTCAAGTTTGTCTTTGATGAGAGGTGTATGGAGTCCTTTGAATTATTGAAACACAAGTTGACCACAACTCACATCATCACCGCACCTAATTGGGAATTGCCTTTTGAACTTATGTGTGATGCGAGTGATGTGGCGGTAAGTGCGGTGCTTGGCCAAAGAATCAAAAAAATGTTCCATCCTGTGTATTATGTTAGCAAAATGATGAATGAGGCCCAAAGAAACTACAGGATGACGGAAAAATAGCTCTTGGCTATTGTGTTTGCGATGGAGAAATTTCGCCCTTATCTTATGGGGCGAAGGTGATCATACACACGGACCATGCAGCCCTCCGGTATTTGATGACAAAGAAATATTCGAAAGCAAGGTTGATGAGATGGGTGCTACTCCTTCAGGAATTTGATCTAGAGATTGTAAATAGGAAGAGAAGCGAGAATCAAGTTGCGGACCATTTGTCCCAGCTAGAGGAAGAGGGGAGACAAAGCAATGGTGTTGAGATAAATGATACTTTCCCCAATGAGCAGCTTCTTTCCATTTCTATGAGTGACATACCTTGGTTTGCAGACATCACCAACTTTATTGTGACCGACAATGTCCCATGTGAGCTCTCTTCCAACCTAAGGAAGAAACTCAAGTGGGATAGCTTGGATTTTTATTGGGATGAGCCGTATTTGTTTAAAATTTGTACGGACGGGGTGATAAGAAGATGTGTGCCGGGAAGTGAGAAAATGAAAATATTGGAGGCTTGCCACTCTTCTCCTTATGGTGGCCATCATGGGGGAGTGAGGATGACGTTAAAGGTTTTGAGTTGTGGCTTCTATTGGCTGACATTGTTTCAAGATACTAGCGAGTTGGTGAAGAGATGTGATGCATGCCAAAGAGCCGGCGAGATTTCAAAAAGGGATGAGATGCCTATCAATACAATTCTCGAGGTGGATATTTTTTATGTTTGGGGCACTGATTTTATGGGCCCGTTCGTGAGCTCTTGTGGGAACACATATATTCTCGTGGCAGTGGTTTATGTTTCAAAGTGGATTGAAGCCATGGCTCTTCCCAACAATGAAGCCCGGAGTGTCATGGCATTTTTGAAAAAGAGTATCTTCACTAGGTTTAGAACCCCTCATGCTATCATTAGTGATGGGGGGTCCCATTTTTGCAACAAAGCTTTCGACTCGTTGCTTACTAAACATGGAGTTAACCATAAAGTGATCACCCCCTATCATCCACAAGCAAGAGGTCAAGTGGAAGTCTTGAATCGAGAAATAAAGAGTATTTTGTCCAAAACGGTGAATGCTAATAGGACCGATTGGTCGAAGAAATTGGATGATGCTCTTTGGGCTTATCAGATGGCTTGCAAGACTCCGATTGGTATGTCTCCATATCGGTTGGCATTTGGTAAGGCTTGCCATCTCCCGGTGGAAATAGAACACAAGGCTATGTGGGCATTGAGAAAGTTGAACTTGGAATGGGATGTTGCAGCCAATCTCCGAGTGGAGCAATTGAATGAACTTGATGAGTTTAGATTTCATGCTTACTCCAGCTTGTCCTTGTATAAGGATAAGATAAAGTTCCTTCACGACAAGTATGCTCGGGGTAAAGAATTCAAGGTGGGTGACATGGTTCTTCTTTTCAATTCTCGGTTAAGGTTATTTCCGGGGAAGCTCAAATCTAAATGGAGTGGTCCTTTTGAAGTGGTCTTTGTAACTCCGTGCTCTTGATCTTAAAAAAAAGAATGGAGAAGTGTTCCGGGTAAATGGACATCGTGTCAAGAACTATTTGGGAAAGATTGATGACAGCCACATGGTGGCACTCATTCATTTGAAGTGGTATGATGGTAACATGCGTCGTGCCGTGATGTTAAATCAGGTGCTTCTTGGGAGGCAACCCATGTCTTTTTCTTTTTCTTTGATTTTCTTTGTAGATTAGGATTTTGAGCTAATTATTTGTGAGATGTTGCAGGACTTGTGTTGAACTAGTGAACCAGTGCAAAAGTGCACAGTCTCTGAACAGTGCCAGTGCGGCCGCGTCCCCTCTGGTGCGGTCCGCACCAGCTTGATCTGAGGTTGGTTAGTCTCTGAAGTTTACACACGCGGCCGCGCACCTGTTTGAGCGGCCCGCATTATTCCCACGCGTCCGCATCCACATCTGTGCGCCCGCATCAGCTATTTTATGCAAGCTGGTATGAGGTAAGTCCAGCACGACCCGCGGTCGTGTTAACGCGGCCGCGCTGGAGGGTAAGTTTGGGTCCCACTGTCTTTTTCTATAAATAGGCTCCCAGGGCTTCATTGAGAACTTTTCGCCAAATCGATCTCTGAACCGTAAAAATATACTGTTCACCTTGAGACCCACATTTGTACTAGCATCAAGAGTTAAATCTTCACAATCCTGGTAACTTCTTCTCGCATTAATCATTATGTAGCTGTTAGTTTTAATTTTGTTCATAACCCAGTAGCTATAACTTCTTTGTTTTTCATTATTTTTCTTAGTTTCATGATTAGGATAGTTATTTGTTGTTCTTCAAGTACTGGGCATGATTATCAATGATGTTAATCGAGTAGGGACAAGGTAGGATGCTAGAATTTTAATGAAATAAGCCAAAAAGTGTTAAACCCTAATTGTCCCTGGACTCGTAACCCAGCATGGCTGTGGTCATGATCTCACGGTCCGCATGCCCTTAACGTGGCCGCGTCCTTTATTCACGTGGTCCACATTAATGTAGATTCTAAAAGCTAAGGAAATATCAGTGCAGCCGCGTCCCTGATTGCACGGTTCGCACTAGCCCCGCGCGGCCGCATCCTTCTTTCACGCGGCCCGTGTTGGTTGGATTCAAAGAAGCCAGTTCTTGTTGACAGTCTGGTATGGCCCGCGGTCTGATCGCGTGGTCCACGTTGGACCACGCGCGGCCACATCCCTTCTCGCTCAGCCCGCGTTGGTCTTGTCTGCTAAGTTGTCTACAACATTGCTTTTTGATGTTCTGCTTTAGTATGCATCTGATAATACACTGCACTTGCCTATACTAACAATGTAGAATCATTTATGTGCAGAAAATGGCAAAACAAAGAGGTCGCGGTGCCAAACAACCCGATCGAGGTGAACCCTCCCGAGGAGGAAAGGCTAAGCTGAAGAAACTCACTCCCCAACCAAAACTAAAGACAAGAAAGAAAGTAGTGACAGATGAGGAGCAGTAGGGGAGTGAGTACCTTCCCTCTCAGGAACTATCAGCTGATTCGGGGCAAGTCCCCTCAGTCCCAGCCCAAGCTCCACAGGTTATACAGTCTGAGTCATCTGATGGCTCAGCAGTGGGTAGCGGCAAGTACTCCACCTCCCCCACAGCTTCAATATCTGGGGATAGTGGTGACAGTGATGATGAGGTCCCAGGTAGTGGGGTACCCGAGGTTGGTGGTGTGGAACGAACGAGGAGAGCTAAAGTGTGGGAGGACCATTTTGTTAGTCAAGTGGCCTTCCATAAATTCCGGGAAATGTGGTCCAAAAGACATCTAATACCTGAGAGATGCATAATAACTTAGGGCTTAATGCCACTACTACCCAAAGTCTATGAACAGTTTCAAACTAGAAGCGAGTGGGAACACTTCAGTGACGGGTTGTTAAATGCAAATGAACACATGGTCAAAGAGTTCTACACCAATGTAGCCTACACCAAAAAGGACTCCACAGCGACCAAAGTAAGGAACAAGAATGTTGTGTTTTTGGGCAAAACACTTAATGACTATTTGGGTTTCAAGGATGAAGATGAGACCCAATACTTGGAGAAGCTTGCGATGATGGAGGAGGTTCGCCCATGGTTGGTAGAGTTCTTGGCACATCCGGGTGTTGTTTTGGATTGGGTGTAGGCGGGGGTAAAAATCTTAAGGAATAACCTGAATTTCGAGGCGAAAGGGTGGCTCACCTTTGTTTGCAACAGGCTAGATCCCTCTTCACATGACCAGACCATCCCTCTTCCCCGGGCTGTGGTCATTTCTTCCATTATGGCTAGATTCCCTATCAATGTAGGGAATATTATGTACAGGGCGATTACTGCTATGGGGATTGACAGCGAGTGGAACTACCCTTTCCCCAACAATTTGACACTGTATTTTAGGGATTTGAAGATGAAGAAAATGCCTTATGATGTGACAGTGCGCCTAGTGGCCTCCTTCTCCTGGTTCAGTATTCAGGGGCCAGACAACCCAAAGGGGGACAAGAAAAGCAAGTCATCCACCTCTGCCCCGACTGGCCAGTCTGAAGAGCCAATTGAGGTAGAGACTTCTGTCGAGCCTTCTATAGAGCTTCCATCCATTCCAGATATTTCTATCCCAGTTGATAGGCCTTCCTCTTCTGCAGGCCTGTAGTTCTTCAGTTGGCTCTACAGTTCACATTTCCCAGACCAACCCATTTACAACCCAGCAGCTAGCCACAACATTGGCCAGTTTAAACAACTGGATATCAGTTGTGACATCCAAGTTGTCCACATTAGCCACTTCAGTTGAGGCCCAGTTTGCCCCAGCCACTGTCCAGGTTCCTCCGTCTATTGAGGAAACACTTAAGATGCTCCTTGCCAACCAGGAGAATATTATTAAGACTCAGACTGCCTTGACTACGGCAGTTGGGGCACAGAGCATTGCTCTAGAGAAGTTGGCCCGGGAGCACAAGAAAATGAGGAAGTTTAGGGCATCAAAAGAGTCAGTAAAGGTACTACGAGCAGATGTGGACAAGCTAATGGCGGATCAGATGCTGTTAGACTTGTTATTCGGCGACTCAGCCCCTCCAGCAGTAGTCCCAGTACCTGAGCCACAGCAGGAGCAGGAACCCAGGCCACTGAGGAAGAAGAGGAATTTGCCCAGCACTGAGGGAGTCGTGATTGAGTTAGCTGAGGTTCGGGTCACTCCCTCCAGTGATGTACCAGATGTTCCACCGGTCCAGTAGCAGGATCCTATAACAGCTTCAGAGCAGCAGGCCGGAGACCAGTCTAAGGTCCCGGCTACTATAGAGGATCAGGGGATGATCGGAGATCCCATGCATGTGGACCAGGCTTAGGGAGCCCTCTATATCCTTTCTTTGTGGTTTTTATGCTTATTTTAGTAGTTGGCATTGGGGACAATGCCAGCTTTTATTTTATGGGGGTGCGCCCTACTATTTTGATTTTGTTACATTTGGATGACTATACATATATATATTTGACTTTTAGTTTATGTTTTTGTATTTGATAGTTGGCATGTATATAACTTCTCATTTTGGCTACTTTTCGACTTTATGTATATATTCATTCCCCATTGTATATTCTACTTCCCTATTGTACATATTCATTCGGTTTTTCTATTTTCATTAAAAAAAATTATTTTTAGCTCGGTAGTTAGGCTCGTAGCTTTTTGTTTTGGTTATGGCATTTTCAATAAGCCCTTGGTTTTCTTAATGCCAGGTTCTTTCCAAGGGTAAAGTGTTGTGCGAACCGGGTGGCTCTTCCCAATGATAGATGGCGTGACAACCTTCTTAAGGGTTTGAGTCTATTTTTGATTTTTTTTCTTTTGATTTCGATATTTCATAGTTAAGGGGACCTCAGGCGAGCTTCACTTGGGCCTAACACATTCGCCTTTGATCCCATAGTCAAAGACATAATGTTATGTTTAGGATGGTGAAAATTGTGGCCTTGAGACTCTTGTGTTGACCAAACAATCATCATGTGGCCATGTTGGGCCATTATGCGCTTGAATCGTAACTAAGGTCGTTGTGGTCCCTCGACTCGATGTCTTTATCAATCCTTGAGTGTGTGTGGTGAGCACTCAAATTTTGAGTCTAAGTCCCGAGCCAATGGTCTAGAACTTGCCCCGAGTGTTTGTTGAGGAAAAATCCAAGGTGAAATTTGGCTTAAGAAGTGATTATAGGCTCTCCTTGATCCAAAACGCTAAGATTGGACAATTCCATGATCTACCAACAAAATGATCCCTAGTTAACCCCTTTGAGCTTTAAACCTTCTTCTTTTAAGAACCAAAGCTACAAGCCTATACCCGTTCTTAATGATATCCTCTCTTGGCACCCAAATCTTCCCTTGAGTAGATGGCAAATGTCTAAGTTTGGGGGGGAGACAAGAAAGGAAACAATGTGGTAAAAGGTACAAAAGCAAAAGAAAAGGAAGGCAATGAAAAAGGAAGAAAAGACCAGACAAAAGAAAGACCAAAATTGAATAAGGTCAAAAAGGGGATTCAAAGAAATCAAAAGTGAAAAAGGTTGTGAAAAAGTAGAAAAAGGAGAAATGTGTTGAATTGCATAAAAAAAGAGTGACAGTGTGTCTCTCTAAGCCCTTGAAAAAGAAGTGAATACTCAAATGAGTCAAGAAAGTGTGCCAAAATGAAGCAAAAGAAGTCCTTAAGGGACGATTAAACCCACTTGAACAAAACATATCCTAACCTTACCCAAAAGCCTTTACAATGACTCCACAAAAGCCCTATATGATCTTGAGTTGAACGGAACCTACATTAGTGGATACTTACATAAAGGGCAAGCATATGGTACCTAGAGCCGGACTTGAGACCTTCTTTGTGAGAGAAATGAGAGAAATTCAGAGCTTGGTGCGGACCGCACCATCATGTCATGTGGCCGCTTCAGATTAGTTCAGAGAAGGCATAAGTTACAAGTCCATTTCATACGGCCGCGCAATGATGACATGCGATCGCACCAAAGAAGTTCAGAGAGTTATATATTCCAGTAGCAAGCAACGCGGCCGCGGTCCGTGCTCATTCAATGCGGCTGCACCACAGGTTCACGCGGACCGCACCATAAGAGTTCAGAGCCCAGTCACAAGCCACTCATGCGGCCGCACAACAAGTTCACGCAGCCGACGCTGGTCTCCATGCCATCGCATGTCAACTTTATGCGGTCCGCATCACCTGTCTCAGAGAGCAAGAATTAGAAGTCAAACAGCCAAGTGCGGCCACAGTTGTGTTTGTACGACCTGCACTGACCCTGCAGGGGCATTTTTGTTTGGTTTTTCCAGCCCACTATAAATAGAACATTTGCCATTTTAAGGTTAAGTTTTGTATACCTGATAGTTGCTGCGCTCGTGAGACATTTGTTTTAGCCTATTTTGGGCATTTTAAGTTTATTTCATCATATATTATTGTAGTTTAACATTAGCAATTAATTAATATGGTTGTTTCATCTTCTATTTATTTAGTTTCTTCTCTAATTATGTCTAGCTAAACCCATTAGCTAGGGTTGTGGCTCAAGCCTAGAGTGGGTAATTGATGGGTGTTGCTTATTAATGATAGATCGATATTGGGTGTTTATTATTTGGGTTAATTTTATGGTTTAATTAAGGATTGGTGGTTTCAAACATTGATTCTAGCTTAGTGGGTCTTGACCCTTCTTGAGAAAGAGAGTCTATGACCCCAAAATTAACCCAACAAGGAATTGGGATGGACCCATGAGAAATAGTAGTCCCAATTAACGGGTTAAACCTCGAGAGAGTAATCACCCTACTTGAACCCTAGTTTCTTGGTCTAATTAGCCTACCCAATTGGTCTCGACAGAGTTAATTGGGCAAAATTGCTCTCTCTACCGAGAGGTGTGAGAGCGGGTACAATTGTGCAACGGTTATAACATTGATCGCAAATATGTCAATCTATTGTTAGTAGCTTCTACCTGTTAGTTAACCACCTAGGTGATGCCATGACCCTAGTGCCTTTCTCTACATTAATTACATCTTAGCAAATATTTCTTTAGCATAATTTAGTCTTACCCTTAGTTGATAATAGTAGTTGATAACAAGAAAATCCAAAAATGTTAGAAGTACAATTAGAAGCACCAACACATTCTTAGTCTATACAAATACACAACTCCATTCCAAGCTCCCTGTGGAAAATCGACCCCGATACCACTATTCGGGTAAAAGTCTTAGCTTCCGCTCTTCCTACCGTAGTGTAAGGTTGAGTTTGCTGTGATCAGCATTGCATCATTAGATCACTCAAGACTATTAGTAATATGCTAAAGTAACAACATTTATTCAAGAGACAATAAAAGGTCAAAGGGTATTCTAAAGAAAGGTCAATATTACTTTTCAAGGTCTCACACAATGAAGAAGCAGGGATCCTATAATGACCCAAAATCTCGCTTTAGGCCTAGGGTTGGCACCTAGTCTCTAAGACTAGGTAAGTTGATTTCTTACAATAGTTAAACGAGTTATTAAAATAGAGTTTAATGTAAATACCAAAATAAATGTGACACAAGCCTATACGACAACAATCACAATAATCCTCCCAAGACTAGATAGTACAGAGTTAAGAACTCTTGATGAATACATAGTAATATCTCACAATGAGGTTCAAAACTTTTCGGATAACTTCTACACCTTCAACTTCTATTATTCCTTTACGTTATTGCTTATCTTCTACGGAGTCTGATCACTTCTCAATATGGCACCAAAGGCTTAGTCATGCACCAGCTGCTGTCCTCCATAAAATCCCAATGTTGAAGGGTCACTTATCCAATCAAGCATATAAATCTTGTACTATTTGTCCTTTAGCAAGGCAAACTAGATTTTCTTTTCCTACTAGTGTGTCAAAAATTGTATCTCCTTTTGAACTTGTACGCATGGATATATGTGGTCCATATAGACAAGTACCTACAATGGCTTTAGATTTTTTCTTACTATTGTTAATGACTATTCTAGAATGACTTGGTTCTATTTGATGAGACATAAAAGTGATGCTATTATTTTGATCAAGCACTTCTTTGCCTCAATTAAAAATCAATTCTCTACCTCAATTAAAATTGTTAGATTTGATAATTGTCTGGAATTCTTTAATTCTCACTGTCTTAATCTCTTTAACTCATAAGGGGCAACTCATCAAATCTTTTGTGTTAGCACTCCACAATAAAATAGGGTGGCTGAAAGAAAGAATAGACCTTGCTTGAAATGGCAAAGGCACTTAGATTCCAAGCCTATGTGACGAACGTAAAGCACCACTTAAAATTATGCTCGTTAATCAAATATAATATAGTATAATATCGTATCCACGGGGATATGAGTTAAATAGTATTTTCATAGTTTCTAGTTTGATTGTTATCCAAGATGATCAACAGTTGAGAATTATATGATTTCTAACTAAAATTAACTAAGAATCTAACTATTGACTAGTGACAATTGAAACAAGGAATAAGCAAGGAAGGTTATCAATGGGAGAAAATAGGGTTTTGATAGGATATGTAGTTTAGGATCTAACTCTAAATAATTCACTTCTAATGTTCAAGTGATTCTCTTGAATTCACTCAATTATTAGTTCAAATATTTAGTAGAAATTCCTCTCTCGATTATGTCTCAACCTCACAAGATGAACCAATTTAAGCTCGGTGAAGATATGCAAGAATGCATAGTGGATTGGTCTTTAGGAAAAACTCTCTCGATTATCCTCCTAACTAGGTTTAATTAACAATTCAACTAACCTCTTTCGATTACTAAGAAGAATTAATAAACTCAACCAATAATATAATGCAAAGATATCATAAGTTATGCCTCTCTTGATTACATGAACAAGTGAATATAGATGCAATAACTAAATCATCCAAAGCGATTCACTACACAAAACTAGAGTTATAATCCATAAAAAAATATCAGTACACTAAATCCATCGAACTTTAAAGTGAACTACTCCATAGACATGGAGTAATTCATAACAAAATTAATACAAGTATAGGAAAATATAAATTCAATCCAAACTCGGGTCTTGAGTGAGGAAGGAATGATGCAATCCTTGTGCTAGAGTTCTTCCGAATCATCCTTAGTTCTAAGATATGTCAAAAGTCCAGAAAATAGTATTTTTCCATGTATTTATACAAGTAGGGTCGGGCCTAGACAAAACCATCCTTTCCTAGCTGAAATTGGAAAATCACTCTGGGAAAAATACACAGGCGCACCGAATGGAGCGAGAATTCATGCCACGCGCTAGTGTAGATCGTCATAAAGCTCAACAATTCAACAGGTAGCAAAATTACACTGCTGCGTCGCACTATTCAATGCACTCTGCATCGCACTAGTGCAAATTTCTTAGAGTACTGCTCAAATCTTGTGTTTTGATGTCTAGACTTGGTCCTCGACCCCCGAATATGATCCCAACTTAATACCTTGGGCTTTTACTCAGACTTCAAGGCTCTAAATAGCTCAAATTAGTTCCACAACATCTACATAGCTCAGAATCTCTCCTACAAGGCATAAAAAAGTAATAAGTGCAAAATACTACCAATTAAAGGTCAACACAAGTAAAGTGCAGTGAATTAGAGTAGAATAAGCAACTAAAATACATAATTATATCCTATCATCAATACCCCATACTTAAATAATTGGTCGTCCTCGAGCAATCAAACTACACTTCACATAGACACGACCTTTCTCAATAACTCTCACAACTCATCACACCAAGAATATTTAAAATAGATTAAGTACAATATTGTAACATCTTAGTCTCAATATTTGGCTCAAAAGAACCATGCATTATTTATAACCTGCTCACTTACTTTAGCACAAAGGTTAAGCATTACCTTTCCTTCGTGAATCAAGTTCCTCACACGACATTAGATAGTAGTTCCACACACAATAGAAATTAAGAACAATTAGGAACTCAAGATAGAAAGAATTCACTCACTCTCAGAAATAACATTCATGTGCTGCAAAAGACGTACCGTAAGCTTGCTCCCTGTGCACTACTCAACTAATCGAGCCCATCAAAACAAGGATAAAGTAGGAATTTACTTTGTTATAATGTAGGATGCAGGACGGGTAGGATACATTTAGATATAAGACTGACTATACCTTCTTAAGCACTTTAATACATGTATTTCAATATTCAAAACCTCACACTTATGTCAAACCAAAACTACACCTTCATATCAATATAAATTGACTCTCTCATTCTTTAAGCCATAATTACATCAAGAATTACTACTATCAACGAATATTTTGCATATCAATACAACATTTTTTCTTTTCTTTTTCAATTCAAATGGCTCTTACTTTTTTAATACAATTCACCTTTCTCCTTATTTCATTAGCTCCACTCAAAAGCCAAACCAACCACTCTACACTACAACTTTTACAAAGTTTATACCAAATTCAAATGCTCACGAGAGGTAAAAAGTTCAAATAGATGGTCAATTTAAACAAATGGGTAAGGCTTTTAATATGGTTTCCAAGGAAACAAAATTATAGGATCAAAAGGGGTTAACTACGATACATAACAATTAGGTGAGTAAAAGCATATAACTAGCTCAACAAAGAAATGCCTATATCACTTCCAAGACTGAATAACCTATTATTTCGCTTTGCAAACACACGGGGCAAGTTCTAGACATTAAATACAATACACAGAATAACACAAAACCTCATATACACATGGCACATAACTCACTTAGGATCGGATTACCAAGACACTCTAGTCAAAACAGTTATGCAAAGTTAAGATCATACAATTTAAGGTACTTATACAAGAGTCAAAATCTGAGTTTAAGCGTCACAACAAAAGCACTCATTCTTCTCAAGGTATAATAAATTCAAGATATATTGCATTCTATTCAAATCTTAGCACAAGATTTCTTACTTCTAACAAACATCCCTCAAGAAACCTGTTAATGATATCCATTGTCACGAAAAATCAATATTTTAAAATTTTAATGGTTTTTTTTATTTTTTTTCTATCTCTAACTACTACAACTAACAAAAAGAAAGCTAAAACTACATACATACATACATAAAAATATCCCCTACCCCACACTTTAAGTTGTGGCATGTCCTCATGACATACAATTAAAAAGCATAAGGTAAAGGAAACTTCCCTAAATTTTCTTCTTTTTTGAGAACTTATGAACTCCACCCCTAATTTAGAGTTCATTCAACATTTTTGCTCCTTGGGTTTCTTTATGGATTTCATAAGTCTCTATTCTTCTAAGGAATACCTACAAGACCTGCTCTTTTCTTTCTTTCTGGGCCTCATCTTGAGCGGTGAATTGCTCATGCAGGATCATCCTCAACATGTTTCTGCATTCCTTCACAGGATCAATCTATGCATATTCCTGTAAATCCCCAAAAATAAAATCTACATGGTCAAGGTTAGAATAAGAATTGAAAGACGAAAGGTCAAGTGAATATTCCTCTAGTATGTCCAAGACCATTTGTTTCTCATTCTCTTCTACTAAATGTTGCAAATGTGGAAAGGTGGAGGGGGTTTTGAAATCTTCTTCTATCGATTCATATTCAACCAAAGCCTTATTTTCGATCATCTCAATTGAACCGGAGTCCTCTTGTATTGTGGACATCTCTCTCTGTAGATGCTCATCCTCTTGGGTAGGCTCATTCTCACCGGGTATCTCCTCCATATATTCCCTATCACAACGCCATGAGCTTTTTAAAAGGCGAAGTATATAAACAGCCCCTTTAAGTTATCCCCAACGATCAGACTACAACCTTAATTGAGCTCATTTTTAGTTAGACACTTTAATAGGCTATAAAGTGTATCTAATAAATACCGACCTAGTCAACCCACCTCGCGTGTGATCTACTTGTTGTTGACATATCAAATGAGCCAATCAAATAATTATACATGTAATTTGAAACAAAAAATTATCACATATAATTAAAAAACCAGGAAAAAAATAAAAATAAATTTCCCTTTTTTTACAAAATTTTCATTGTCTCATGGAAACGAACAATTCGTCCTCTTCCCAACCCCCATTTTAATTTTTGATTTTTCTCCATTTCTTCTGTCAATATTTTTCTTCTACATTTTTCCAACAAGAGCTATGCTTTATCTTTAACATAAAGCCTAGAAACTTTCAGTAGGCTTCTCTCATAATTCTTACATATTTTTCTCCAACAAGTAAAATAAATTTTTGACAGTGAACATTTAAGATGTTAAGGATACGTTAGACAGTGAACATTTACATGTTTCCGGGGTGCAAATCACTTGCAGGTGGTGGCGGTGAAATTACTGAGACGACAGCGACGGCGGCGACCGAAGGACTGACTGGACGGAAATAATAGAAACAAAAAAGAGAAATCCAATATATCTTCAATATCTATTTTTTTTTCTTTTGAACCCGCCTCATATGGGTGCTTCACCAATTAAGTAATATATTCTCCAATTTCAGTACAAATTGGAGCTTTAACAAATGGGCAGCATGATGAACTCGGATAAAGTTACTTATTTTTTCACTAATTAATGCTAGTCAACCTTGTCCATTGCTAAGGAAGGTTTTTTGATTGTATTGAAATATTTGGGAAGAAGGTGGAAATAATTTCGAATAAAAAAGGTCGGGCCGACAAAAGAGATGGTGTGTTTGGTGTCTACTTTAGAAAAGAGAGTGACAGAGTGAGAGTGAATAAAAATTAAATGTGGTGTGGGCCTCACTTAAAAATAATTTAAGCTGAAAATTAAAAACAAAACTATAATAGAAGTCCTCACGCGCTCGATTTTAATTGAGACACAACTGAATTGCCATGTCAGCGCGAGATGTTTACAAGATAAACTTTATAGCCTCTTAAAGTGTCTAACTGAAAATTAGCTCAGTTAAGGTGGTCGTCAGATCGTTGGGGAAAACTTAAAAGGGCCATTTATGTATTTCGCCTTTCTAAAAGTATACTTACCATTTGACTCCCATATTCGTTGTTAGGTTCTTAATGGCTTCATCATTTTGCATAAATCTTTCTTCAACAGTATTCATGAACCTATGCATAAGCGCTTCTAAACTATCACTCTCCTCTTGAGGTGGTTGTCTCGCTTTAATTTCATTCCAATCATTATAAGGGTATTCTTCTCAACCATAGTCAAAATTGTTCCCATATAAATCCTCATACCTTTACAGACTAGAAACAGAGTGAGACTGTTCAAAATACGAATCATAGGAAGAATACATACCTGCTTGACAGTCAATCCATAGATGATTTCCACCATATTTAAAATATATAGCAGTCCGCTTATAATGTTCAACTGCTAACTCTTCAACCATTTTCTTAGGTTGGTTGTACTCCATCTTCACATCATTTAGAGTTCAATATCTACAGTAACTACTCCAACTTGTTAGGAACTACAAAACCAATCTTGAAAAGAAGTTAACTAATAAAGAAAATAAAATAGAAAAAAATAAAAAAGAAAGAAAAACCTAATTCGTGAATTAGCACCAAAAACTAGGGAGAAAACTACCCTATATACCTACCTAATCAAAAATATTTACCCATTTTAAAAGTAATTACAACAAATATCTATTTTATTACAACTAATTACCCGCTATTCAATTCTCCCTTGCGATGGACATATTTAATTTAAGCAGCAAAAATATTAATCCTAAAAGGAAGCCAAAGAATAATTAGTTTTTTTCAACAATGGGTTGTGTTTTTTCTTATTTGTACTCCATAATTTATTTTATCTTCTAAAAGTAAAACAAAAAATAATATGTACTATATAACTAAAGTTTGAATTTTCATATGTATTGAAATATTTGCTGTTGGAGTTTATTGGGTATTGTTCTTTGATTATGATATTAATGCTACTTTTTAAATATTTTATTATACAAAAATTTAAATCCACCATTGAAGGAGCTTGAAGCTTGAAACTCATAACTTGGTTGTTTGAGTTTTTAATTATTTTGATCCGATCCTATATGGGTTTGTTTGAAAAGTTGATTGGAGGTTGTAGATAAAGTTTTAGTCAATTTGGTGGAGATTTTGTAGTAGATTTTAGAAGTTTTGGTTGAAATATAGTTGAACAAGTGAAGAAGACGAATTTGTATTGTATACTCAAATAGTATACAAATATACTATTTTGGTATACAATTCATTCCAACTGTATACCCTATTAGTATAGCTATATACTATATTGGTATCATATGATAGTTGAATTATTTTTTGGTTGTATTAGCTGCATTTATTAGTACATTATTTGATTTTCTTTTAATAATAGTAATATAGTACAATATCTTGAAATACTTTATTATATTAATATGCGGTACACTATTTTTTTATTTTTCTCTTTATGCATGTGTTATGTAATAGTAGTATAGTCATATAGTTGTCGGGAATTAACCAGTAAAACTATATACCATGTTGGTATAGTTATATACCATATTGGTATCATATGGTAGTTTGAACATTTTTTTTTTGGTTGTCTTGGCTGCATTTTTAAGTGAATTCTATTCTGAAATTATTTATATGAACGTGATTTGAAATGTTGGAATTTTCTTGTGCTGATGGATATAGATTATATAATAGTTTTTATAATTATAGGCAATTATTGGAATGATCCATACAACTATATACCATGTTCGTATATGGAATGAGCAAGTTGCTTTGCAAATATTTAGCTTGCAATGAGAGCATGTAATTTTCTCATACTATTATTACTTCCTTTAATGTTTTGCTACAGTAGTATAGCCACAGATAGTTGTAGCAATATTCTAGAGCAATCATATACTCTGTTGGTATATATGTATACCATATTGGTATCATATAGTACTAGAAGTCTTTTTTGCTACTTACATTTTTATTGTATGTTTCAATATTTTATTATTTTTTCTATTCTAACTAGTATATATGGAGATTTAGTGGCCGTAGATTATGTTTTCTTGCTCCATCACTGGTTGGTGTTACTGCTAATGGTAGAGTATATACTGATATTTATAGGGAAGGAGATCAAGCTTTGCATGGCAATCACGTGAAATTAAAAAAGGAATAAGAAATAAAGAAAAAAATAAAAATAAAAAAAGGAAAGAAGGAGTCAAATTTGAGTGTGAAATAAGTCATGGTAAAAATAACAATAATACGATTTAGGCAAAAATAAATGAATAAAAGAGAAAAAAGAAAAAAATAGGAAGAAAAAGAGAAAAAAGAAAAGGAGAAAAAAAAAAGAAAAAAAGGACAAAAAAAAGAAAAGAATTGGAGAATAAAGAAAAAAATTCCCCACAAAAATTAATATGGGTAGGAAATGTAATTAGTTTATGGGTATAGTAAAACAAATGGGTAGGCAAGAGTAAATAGTTTTGTTTTTGTAGGTAACTGTGTCAAACTCCCCAAAAACTACTTTGAATAGTATTGATTGCCAATACCTAGCAATGGCGCCAAAATTTGACGAGTGCAAAATACCACTTAAAATTATGCTCACTAATCAAATATAGTATAGTATAATATCGTATCCACAAGATTGGAGTTAAATAGTATTTTCGTAGTTTATAATTTGATTTCTATCCGAGATGATCAATAATTGAGAATTATATGATTTCGAACTAAATTTAACTAAGAATCTAACTATTGACTAGTTACAATTGAAACAAGGAATAAGCAATGAAGATTATCAATGGGAGAAGATCGGGTTTTGATAGGATAGGTGCAAGATAATTGTTTGGAATCTAAGTCTACATAATTCATTTCTAATGCTCAAGTGTTTCTCTCAAATTCACTCAATTATTAGTTCAAATGTTTTGTAGAAACTCATCTCTCGATTAAGTCTCAACCTCACAAGATTAACCAATTTAAGTTCGATAAAGATATACAAGAATGCGTAATTGATTGGTCTTTAGGAGAAACTCTCTCGATTATCCTCCTAACTAGGTTTAACCAACAATTCAACTATCCTATTTCGATTACAAAGAAGAATTATAAACTCATCCAACAATATAATGCAAAGATATCACAAATTATCTCTCTTGATTACATGAACAAGAGCATATAGATGCAATAATTAAATCATCCAAAATGATTCACTACACAAAACTAGAGTTATAATCCAAAAACAAATATTAATACAGCAAATTCATCAAACCCTAAAGGGAACTACTCCATATACATGGAATAATTCGTCACGAAATTAATACAAGTATAGAAAAATATAAATTCAATCCAAACTCGGGTCCTGAGTGAGGAAGGAATGATGATCCTTATGCTAGTGTTTCCCGAATCCTCCTTAGCACCTTAGGTCTAATATATGCCAAAATTCCAAAAAATGACATTTTTCCATTTATTTATACAATTAGGGTCAGGCCTAGATGAAATTACCCTTTCCTAGCCGAAATTGGAAAATCACTCTGGGAAAAATACACAGGCGCAGTGCATGGGGCGATGCTCCATGCCACGCGCTAGTGGAGATCTTCAGGAAGCTCAAAAATTCAATAGGCAGCAAATTTACATTTCTGCGTCGCACTATGTCTCGCACCCTGCGTCGCACTAGTGCAAATTTCTCATAGTACGGCTCAAATCTTGCATTTTTGACGTCCAGACTTGGTCCTCGACCCTCAAACAGGAGCCCGACTTAATCCCTTGGCATTTTACTCGGACTTCAAGGCTCCAAATAGCTCAAATTAGTTTCGAAACATCTATATAGCTCGGAATTACTCCTACAACGCATAAAACACACAATAAGTACAAAACACTACCAATTAAAGCTCAACCCAGGCAAAGTGCATTGAATTAGAGTGGAATAAGCGACTAAAATACGTAATTATAGAAGGAGATGACAATGTAGATACTAGTTAGAATAGAAATAATAATAAAATATTGAAAAATACAATAAAAATATAAGTAGTTAAAAAGACTTCTAGTACCATATGATATCAATATGGTATACATGTATACCAACATAGTATATGATTGCTCTAGAATATTGCTACAACTATCTGTGACTATACTACTATACCAAAATATTAAAGGATACAATAATAGTATGGGAAAACTACATGCTCACATTGCAAGCTAAATATTCGCAAAGCAACTTGCTCATTCCATATACGAACATGGTATATAGTTGTATGGGTCGTTCCAATAATTGCCTATAATTATAAAAACTATTACATAATCTATATCCATCAGCACAAGAAAATTCCAGCACTGCAAATCACGTTCATATAAATAATTTCAAAATAGAATTCACTTAAAAATGCAGCCAAGACAACCAAAAAAAAAAAGTTCAAACTACCATATGATACCAATATGGTATATTACTATACCAACATGGCATACAGTTTTACTGGTTAATTTCCGGCAACTATATGACTATACTACTATTACATAACACACATGCATAAAGAGAAAAATAAAAAAATAGTGTACCACATATTAATATAATAAAGTATTTCAAGATATTATACTATATTACTATTATTAAAAGAAAATCAAATATTGTACTAATAAATGCAGCTAATACAACTAAAAAATGATTCAATTAGCATATGATACCAATATAGTATATAGCTATACTAATATGGTATATCGTTGGAATAAATTGTATACCAAAATGGTATATTTGTATACTATTTGAATATACAATACAAATTCGTCTTCTTCACTTGTTCAACTATATTTCAACCCAAACTTTTAAAATCTACTACAAAATCTCCACCAAATTGACTAAAACTTTATCTACAACCTCCAATCAACTTTCCAAACAAACCCATATAGGATCAGATCAAAACAATTAAAAACTCAAACAAACCAAGTTATGAGTTTCAAGCTTCAAGCTCCTTCAATGGTGGATTTGAATTTTTGTACAATAAAATATTTAAAAATTAGTATTAATATCATAATCAAAGAACAATACCCAATAAACTCCAACAGCAAATATTTTAACACACATGAAAATTCAAACTTTAGTTATATAGTACATATTATTTTTTGTTTTACTTTTAGAAGATAAAATAAATTATGGAGTACAAATCAAAAATAACACTATCCAATGTTGAAAAAAGCAAATTATTCTTTGGCTTCTTTTTAGGATTCACACTTTTGCTGCTTACATTAGATATATCCATCGCAAGGGAGAATTGAATGGACGGGTAATTAGTTGTAATAGAATATATATTTGTTATAATTACTTTTAAAATAGGTAATTACGGGTAATTACTTTTGATTAGGTAGGTATATTGGGTAGTTTTCCCGTAAAATAATTTGTCGAACCCAAAACCTTAAGGCAATGAATGAAATAGCCTACATTCATTTAAACCCTGTTTAAAATTCTTACACAACCGTTGTGGAACAAATGTTCTAACAACATATATCAAAAAAGCAAATAATAACAAGAAATTGAAACTATTCAAACAATTCTTCCTTAAACAACAGTAACTTTGCAAATTAAGAACACCTATTCAAAATCCAAGGGGAGGAGTAACATAAATCAATATTCTGAAGTTCAAATATGTGTTTATTTTTTTTTTTTAGTTTTTTTTCACTTTTATTAGCTTTTGCTGTAAGAAATAACAAGTAAAATACCTTTTATTGGAAAAGAAAAAGAATTTATATTTTACTTTTCTTTGATATTTACTTATTTAGGTCTTTCCATAAGGTTAATTCACATAAGTATATTATTTCCTCTCGTCCTTCTTAATTATCTTGTTTGTCCGTTTAAAGAATTATTTATTAACATTAATTATAAAGGGTATCTGACTAAATTACTCTTTCCAATCGCGTGGTGTATTCAATTTAATTTACTCGTAGAAACTATCAAAACGTGTCATGTTCATGTCCAAACAAATAAAATGATAAATTATTTACTTCATAAAGATTCAACTTGTTTTGAACATTTCTCCCATTCCTCTAATCTTAATAAAACAAATTTTAACTCGTTCTTGTCCATGTTTTTCTCCGGCAAACTCCTCGTGATGTACGTTTCATAGGTAGAACTGCATTGAGAATCAATTAAGAATATCACAATCAATTTATCACCTATTCTTTTTTTCAAATTAGTTGAGATCAACTACACGAATCAATTATAGTTATTTCGTTTTATTAAGATCCATTTGCTTGAAGATTTTTTTTCTATAGTATTGTTGAAATGAAGGGCGTAAAATGGGATGAGGCAAAATTGGAGGAAATAGAGGCAAACAAGCCCGAGAGAATGAAGATAACTGAGCCAAAGACACCATTTCATCACGTCAAGATTGATGATGAGAACAATTTTGATGAGGATGGCAATGGTAGCGATGTGGATGATGACATGGCATCATGTTCAAGTAAAAGTAGTAAATCTCCTAATTATAAGGATGATCGTGAAGATCATGCCATGGATGATGATGATGATGATGATAATTCAGAGGAATCAGAAAGGAAAAGGAGTTTCATAGAGCATAGAAGAGGGCATTATGATGAATATAAGAGAATCAAAGAGCTACAACGAAATGGTTCATTTCTTGCAGAACCTTCTGATGATGAAGAGGATGATTTATCATTGGAAGATGGTGTTAAGGGCAAAGAAATTGAGAAAGAAAAAGCAGACACTTCTGCATACTGATCATCTAATCTTATTTCCATTAATGTTGTTGTCTTTTTCTTTTTCGGATTTAACCATTCAATATAGATAGCCCACATGATCTACATCATTTTTTGCTAGGGAAATGAATTATTAATGTTATGAGATCACTATAGTGGAAAATGATGTGTCAAGTTCTTTCATTAGATGAGTTTTCATAGTTTGGCATTGTTGTTTCAGTGACAGATTATACTGTTTGGATTTGAACGTTTTCCCTGGTTTCAGTTTTAATCTTAGGACAAATGATGTGAAGCTACTTCATTCCTATTGTAACGGGGGCGTTTTCTGTCCGCCGAAAACACTGCCTCGCGCGGCATTCAAGTCCCCACTTGACTTCAGCCTTCACCCTATTTTTAATTTCGGATTCGAGGTTTATACTTAGAAAAATTCAAGGCAATAAAAATAAAAAAGGAGACAGACAAATTTACGGGAAACTCTTTTCCCAACCTTTTATAAAATGAATTACAAAGGAAATTTCCGAGTTCGGCAAGGTGTTGCCACCCTTGGCAGGAACCAACTCACAAAATAGCCGACAAATGCACAAATCAGCCCCATAAACGCCCCCGTCTAAGGCCACTCGTGCTGCCCCTCGTTTGGCAAGGCAATGGCACATATTTTGCCATGCTCAAGCCATAAAATAGACAACCCTATGTCTACATTTTAGACTATTTCCCTCCCTAGGTACTCAGCCCGTTTTTAAGGCTGCTAGCCCCTATATTTATAATATAGACAGCCCAAAAATAGATCCTATGTTTAGTTGACATCCCCCAACTGATAGGACATGATCCCCATGATCTAAAACGTGGGAACATGTCTAAAACATGCCCCAAAAACGTGCAAACACTCAGCACATTTTCAGCACTTTGGACAAAGGTGGTTGTAACCGCCCAACCGCATCATGTGCACAGCATGTGCGCATTTTCCTGGCCAGCTGCTGCCCCAATTTCGTGAATAGGCTTGGACCAACTCCAATGCCATAAATTTCCTTGCCATCGCCCACGAACTTGGCCCGTTGCTGCAACTTCAAAGCCATGACAAACCTGCCCGCGCGCAGCCTTTCCGTTGCACATTTGCTTGTCCTTGTCAAGTCGCCCCTACTTGATCAAGCTTGCCCTTTGCCAATGCCATGCTGATTTTAGCATCAAGTCACCAAGCCTTGATGCCCTTCCCTTTGCCGAGTCATTTGCCCACAATTAACTTAGGTGCCAATCCGCTCACCTAAGTCATGGCAACACCACATTGCCAATGTCACTGCCTTGGCACTAAGCTGTCCCATTTTAGCGCCGAGGTCTTTCCCGTTTTGCCTTGTCAAGCATCCGTTCAGCCCGCCTAGTTCCGTCAAGGTCTTGGCCTTTGCTTGCAAACAGCCCCCTTATATTTTTGATGTAGTCCGTCACACCAAAGCCCTCAATTAGAAGCGTAGTCCGTCACACTTGCCCTTGCAACAGTTTGTTACCATCGACAACACCCGCATTGTCTTGCATGTTGATTTTCCCCGCGCATAAGGCCAATGGCAAGGCCATCATGCCAAAATCCTCGCCACTGCCGCGCCACTTGCCGATCAGCTTTGTCAAGGGTCTAACACCTAATTTCTTTAGTTTGTTATTAGTAACTATATTATTATTTCTGTTTTTCTTTTTAAATTTTTCTTAGGTTCTGGTTCTTAATTTGCTTCTATGTTTCCTTTCTCGCATGACTCTCAAATGTTACGTGCCTTTGAGAGAAAGCTAGAAAGGGTTGTGTTCGAATGGTTATATATATAGTTGAAAACTTCCTTTTGATATTGAAAAACAAGAGCAGTTTATCTGGGATAAGAAACTTAAGATATCTAATTACCAAATCTCCTTACAAAAATTAATCTTACCCCTATCTTATTTAACCTGATAATTCTATATAAAACAAATAGCTTGTAGTCATATAAAAGGTGTAAAATTGAAAAATAGCCACTTTAAATTCATGCTATTAGAGTTAAACCAATATTTAAAAAGCTATTACTAATATTTAGCCACTCCTTTCACAAGAAAAATATTTGGACCAAAAACACCCTCAACACAGACACAAGAAACAACTCTAGCAATAGGCACTGGAATTCAAAGACTTGATAAGGTGAACCCCACTATACTATGTTGGGGTTCAAAATTTTGCTGAACTCTCTTTTAAAGGAAGGAATTGCTAATACCTTATTTACTTTAAATAAATATCATTTAAAAAATTATATTCTATAGATACCTTTTAAGGTTTATAGCAAAATATTTAATTTTAGTTACCACTTAGCCCTAAGCCACTAAATACGCTATTCAGTTACAGTATTTTCTTTCTCTCTCTACTTTGATACATCCCATTATCTTCCCTCATTCTCTGAAAACACGATGTTCAATCTCAAAATTCCTCTCACCCACACTATTTTTTTTCATTCCGATCAATTCTTGCATCGAATATTTGAATTGCAATTTCTCTGTCATCAATTCTCACCACAGGTTTCGTTCACATATTGCCCGATGCATTTGAGAGCTTTGCCTTCCTGAAAAACTGTGGGGTGATTTCCCTTTTGCAGGGTTTACAGCAATGGTTGCGGCAATTTGAACAATAATGGTAATTTGGTAGCTATGAGTTATTTTAGGAGATCAAGAAAGGAGATTTCTCTGTTAAGGTCACTAAAAGCAAATCAAATCCCTAACCAAATCACTAAAAGCAGGTAATGAAAATAAGAAGACGTGTGTTGTACCTTCAAATTTCAAAGGTGTCGCGTGTTATATCTTCAAACGTTGCTACTTCGGATTCGCCAGAAATTAGGGTTTGTTCTTGAACAAAGACGACGGAGTTTGGGGCTGAGCAACTTATTTTCTGTTAATATATTTCAATGTATTTTCATTGTATTGTTGTCTTTTTTTACATTGTAATTCAATGTATCTCGTTGTATTCCATGTATTTCATTGTATTCACTGTATTTTTTTCATTGTATTTCAATGTATTCCGCTGTATTCTATTATTTCATTGTATTTACTGTCTCGCTATATACCATGAATGTATTCATATAGTTTTTTTTAATTAATATAATTTATGTATTTAGATGTATTATATAATTTCTCTGAAGATTGCTACGTTTTTGGGGTATTTTTCGGTTGAAAATCTTTTTTATAATTGAAAATACAAAATTTTTATGTTATTATTGAGTTTGTTGAGTTATATTAGGAGTCTATTATGTTAATTGATTCACTTTCTGTTTTAAAAACAGTGTAATCCCCTATTTCACACCGTGAATAAAATCGAACACAATAAGAATACAATAACATGTCCAGCTGTAATCCCATGTTTCACTCCATGAATACAGTCGAATACACTCGAATACAACAACTGATTAGATGGACTTCCCTGATTCACACCTATTTTTGCTACTGTATTCATGAATACAATAGCTTAAATACATCAAATACATCTTATAACCACAGAAAATATATCTATAATCCGTAATACAGCAAATGGTATCTTTAGATGGTTAATTACTGCTAAAAGATAGTGCTTTATAAAAATTTCTCATTTTTAAACCCCAGCAACAAATCATGGGTTCAAATCCTTATAGCTTCAAACTCTAGCAATAATTCCTAGAGTAACCCCAGCAATTATTCTCCGATTGGAGTTGGCTGATTTTAGAGCAAGCAGAATAGAACAATTACAGAGAAGTGACAAGCCATAGCCTATAAGAGAACTTATGGAAGCCAAACAATGTTGGCCATGAACAGCAATTATCTGCATTTCCCAATAGAGAAATAGCGCTAATACAAATAGCGTGTCTAATGCAGTGTAGAATTTTTGGCGTGTGAATCTTTTGGCGTTTAAATTTTAGAACGGAAAAGGGCCTAAAATGCCCTTTTACTATATGAAATAAGACAGGCTAGCCCTCCGTTAAAAGTTGGTCTCTATTCTTCCCTTGCCGTTAACAAATGGGCTCATATATGCCCTCCATTACTAACGAGAGACTCATAAAGCTACGTGGAATATATGTGAGGGCAAGTTAGACCTACTTCGAATTGTACAGGGGTATATATGAGTCAGTTGTAATAGCCATTTCTCAAACACTTCACAACTCCATATCAGTTTACTTAGACACCTATTTGACAACACCAAACTAATTATCATAGCAAATAACCTTAGTCATAGACACAACAAATGAACGACAATGGCTTCATTAAATCCTTGTACAAAAACATAAAGCTTCATTACATAATAAAAGACAACAATTAAGCCACAGTAACACTAACATTACATATCATTTCCCATTGATCCAAAGAGCATAACAAGACATCCCAATATTCACACACATGAAAATTCACAATCTTCTTCCGAAATTTAGCATTAAGCACGACTGAGTACTCTAAATCGGTCACTTTCTTCATTAGAATATTTCTTTCAAATTCCAAGGCTTCTATTTCTCCATGATCGACGAGCATCATAACATTCTCAAGATCAAATTTTCCTTTGGAGAGCATTTCTTTCACAGATTAGAGCTTCCCTTTCCTTCTTTAAACTACGTATGAGATTTGAAACTCTAGGAGGAAGCTCTTCATCTTGCCATTCCGAATAGGAATATTTTTATCCTAAAAACCAAAAATAAATAAAACAAACTTACAAGCAAATCGGAATAAATAAAAGAACCCATCAAAAAATTTACTTACCTCATGCTTCGGGCACTTGAAAAACCTTCTCCTTGCATTTAAAAGTGTCCATGCTATGAAATAATTGGCAGTAAGTCCATAAGGACACCTCCTATTCGATCCCTTTGAGCTACTAAAACGTTCTAACATTGTTTTTTGTTGTCTTTTGTTATGATTCGACCTCTTTGAGCTATTAGGATTTAATGAAGCTATTGTCGTTCATTTGTTGTGTCTATGACTAAGGTTACTTGCTATGATAATTAGTTTGGTGTTGTCAAATATGTGTCTAAGTAAACTGATATGGAGTTGTGAAGTATTTGGGAAATGGCTATTACAACTGACTCATATATGCCTCTGTACAATTCGAACTAGGTCTAACTTGCCCTCACATATATTCCACGTGGCTTTATGAGTCTTCCATTAGTGATAGAGGGCATATATGAGCTTATTTGTTGACGCCAAGGGCAGAATAGAGACCAACTTTTAACGAAGGACTAGCCTGTCCTATTTCATATAGTAAAGGGACATTTTAGGCCCTTTTCGATTTTAGAACTTTTGGCACTTGGGAAGAGCACTATTAACTCCAAACACCATAATTAAACAGGCTATGTTATTACTTACTTTTTCATGCTCAAGTCAACTTATGCACGCTTCGACTATTCCACCTAGTAATTGTCACCTCCCTCGAACAAAAATACCAATAAGTCAATTTATGCACGCTTCGACTATTCCACCTAGTAATTGCCACCTCCCACGAACAAAAATACCAAATAACTCTACCTACGACCGAAGTTACCTCTGTGATCATCATTGCAAACCTTATTGTTTCAAAACCAAACCACATTATATCTGCAACTAATCCACCATGACAGTTCCTACTGTAAATTTTGTTTATAGTTCTGGTTGAAGAAAATGGAACAAGAGTCAAATAGTGTCCATTCCTGTAGAACCCAAATATGGAAAAAAAAGTTGAAGCAAAGGGAAAGAAAGAAGTTATAAGCAAATATACTGAAATTCTATGGTGGCTACAAAAAACAAAACGATGGGTGCATAATACTTTGAAAACCAATCCTCCAAAAAACAAAAAGGAGCAAGTTGTACTACGGTTTATTGCAGCTACATGACTTGCTATCTACAAAACATTTGGACCAGTCACCTCGACTACAAAAGCTTTCTGACTAAACAACTAAGTAGTTTTCCCTCAACTAATACTAGTGCCCCTAAATAACAAAACTTACTTATATTGCTTCTCTCTAACGGCATTACCGTTGTTATGGCTGCCACGAATCACTGTTCAACAACAGTCACTTGTTCAAACTCAATAAGGGACAGATTGTTGTCTTCCTTGACAGAGAAACTAGCAGGTTCAGTAACTTCAATACGTCCCCATCTGTCCACTGCAAGTCTCATCGATCCCTTGAACATGTCAACTTTGGCATTGCGCAAAATTACAGTAGCACCTTCTGTCATCATGTCAACTGAAAAAGAAATCCCCAAGTTAATAGAAGGAAATGGTAGAGACACACGACGAAATCCAAACACAATCCACGGAAGCAGTGAAAAAAAAATTTAGAGAGATTGAAGATACACTAATTGTTTTTAACCTATAATGTATAAGATACATGTTACTTGACAGCAAAGTCTTGATAATTTCAAAATCAATCACCAAAATAATTACTAAAGAGATACCAGCTTTCAACAATGAAGGAGCCTATAAATCCAAATTACAGCCATCACATGAAGGTATCAGTTTCAGAAAAGAAAGAGATGGGAAGAAAAACCTAAGTTGTTCCGACACGGCAATTTAGGTGCCGAACCGTGTCGACACGACACTAGTATGGATGTGGGTATGGGATCCATATTGGATATGGTCAAACAATTTTGGATACTTTGACCATGACAGATGGAAAAATTCAAAACGAGATACAATAACCAAAACTAGGGAAGAAAATAACATACCTTTATCTAGGAAATCAATCCTTTACTTATCTACAAAGAGAATAAAAAATAAATCCACACTTTACAAGTTATACGTAAGTATTCCCCGAAATTTCTCATAATATAGAAATATTTTTTTTTTTGAGTTATTTTTAGCCGGATCCCCGCACCCTTATCCGTGCTAGGATACGTATCCCAAAATCATAGAAATTACATGTCGAAGGATCCGACCTCTAGATCCGCACCCGTATAGGACACCTGCAGCCGTGTCCGATCAACTTAGAGAAAAACACCATCTCTGAATTGGCCGAGCAAATCAGGAAAGCTGAATATGAAAGCAGTGAAAAGAAGAACCTTCAACCTCCCTGACTAAATATTTAATTTCACAATTCCCCTTCCTTAGGAAAAGTTATATGATGCTTACAAGATGCAGAAACAGATAGAAAGTCAGCTTCTACAAGACTGAGCTCAGTTTGCTAAATTTTGAAAGAAGCCAAGCATGGCTTGGATCGCACAGCCAACTATAGGAAAGAAACTCAAGAAATGATTCCCTAATATATCTGATAACATACAGTTCATCCAGTAAAGCCATGTAACATACGAATAAGTCAATGATATCTGTAATTGATGGCTTGCCTTAATTACTTATGCAAAGTCATTTGCAGGGAAGATCATGGAGACTTCCTTTTATCTGTTTATTCCACTATTTGGAAACTGAATGTGAAGATTTTCCCTCACAAAGCTAGAGAAGTAATTAAGGTTTACTGAATAATGGGGTTCTTTTTTCTTCTTTTTTTAAAATTATCAGAAAGTTATTTGGTTTTAATGACTCCAAGATTGAGCAATTCAGAAGAATAACATGTTGACTTACTATTTTTTGTTTATGAAGAACATGTTGAATTATTTATCAAAAGAAAAAAAAAGGAATACATGTCGAATGCCAACTGATAACCTCGGTTGACTCACATTTGACTCAAGTAGAATCGCAGCCTCAAAACTGCAGCATGAGCTAAGTTTCAGCTGTATCTCAAATATTAAGAATATCATTACAAGTTTGACAGTGAAAATCAGTAAAAACGGATCAGATTTGATAGAACTGAACTAACCAAAATAGCAACGAAAGCAAATGATCCATATAAGCAATACCAACTAGTTTGAGTTGCAGATTAGTTGTTGCTATTGTTGTTGTTACACTTATCTCAGATCTGGGTAAGTAAGAATAAGTATGTTATATAAAGAACCTCTAGTTTCTCAAAACGCCTAATTTACCTTAGAAAGATACTAGTATTGGAATGTAGTGGCTCAAATAGAGCAAACTATGTGGAGGATTAATATTGGTGACCCCAACTTGTTTGGGCTTGAGGCATATATTGATTGCTTGAATCTAGCTAAAATAACAATGGTTTGGATAATTTTCCCATGTTGCCAAAGAAAAATGAACTAAGGTTATGAGCGATATTGATCTTTATTTTTCTCCTTTTCATGTATCATGGATTGGCAAGATCTGAACCTAATCCAACAGTCATTAAAACGTGGCAGTATAACAAAAAAGCAAAAGTTTCTCCTATTGTTTCCCTTCTTCATCCTACTATTGGAAACGCAAAATGGTAAACACTAGAGAACTTAACTTTTCTTAATTTGACGATCAGCTAGAGCTATGAACTGTATTCCAGCAAACATGTTAGTCCCTAGGGTTCACTCCTCTCGACTCACATAATACATAGTATCAGTCTAACACTAAACATGTTACACCGTGTGTCTAGAGGACAAATAAAATCTTTAACATGAGCAAATTTTGCCAAGTACTAATCATAAAGCTGTTCACATATTAGAAGGTGGACCAAGTATCAACAGGGGAGAGCAATTAATATGAACATGTTCCTAGGGGCCATTTCAAAAATTTTCATGACTTTTAAGGCTAGCCAAACCTCAAATCATGCTGAGGTCCAGTACCTTAATCTGATCAGCTCTTCATCCCAAAGCTAAGATTGTCTCATGAAAAAGCCTTGTGAAGTAGACAGAACTAGAAAACAGCAATCTGATTTATTTTTTTTGCTGGTTTGACCAGTATTAATCCGATGTAATATACCAGATGTATTTACAACCATATAATATTGGATCCTAAAGGGTAAGGAGGGTAGAAAAGCTTAGGCATGGACCACAACGTAGAACACAGAAATATGTGCCTCTAGAACAACTCCAAGGAAGATTATAGAAGAACATAGATATTATCACCCTAAGGGGTCGTTTGGTTGGAATATGAGTTATACCGGTATAAGTTATACCGGTATAAGTTATAATGTGATAAGTTATACCGGTATAAGTTATAATGGGATTGTTGTTTATTCATTGTTTGGTATGTTGTATTAAGAATGACAATTGAATAATTTATAAGAGAAAGGTATAAGTTATACCGGTGCTAATTACCCCACCATCTGTGAGGTATAAGTTATACCGGTGTTAAAATTAACACCGGTATAACTTATACCTGATTTGCTAACCAAACAGAATATGAAGGTGGTATTAATTCTTATACCACCCTTATACCACCCTTATACCTCATACCAAACGACCCCTAAGAGATTTTCTGATTTTTACCAAGTGGTACTATCTTAGACTGTAGACCCCATAAGAGCTGACAGTCTGAGACTTCGACAACATGACCTTAGAAACAAATGCAAAAGCGTGTTGATTGGAAAAGTACCAACTATTATTCCCTACGCTTAGCATTAAGCATTAGATCACACCAAATTCAAGTACCTCATTGCTCTAACCCCTCCCCCCCCACCCACCCACCGCAGAAAAAAAAACAGCATTAGCACATCAAGCTCACAGCAGGAATGTATGATAAGACCATAAAAAACACGAAAACTTAGACCAATTAGATCCCTTACCTAGTCAATTAATATTAAAGGTACAATCTTTACTACCCTTATCTCCTTATTATCCAGATTAATCTTTTCTTTTATAACCAATGAATTTGTGAGAGCAAGCTAATGCACGTCGGGAAATTTGGTGGATAATGAGCCCGCTCCTCTACCGTTCTCCATATTATAAGGATTAATGCAAAGGAACATCATAGGCAACAGGATTCTCTCCGTTTACAGGTAAATACTAAACTCAATACCTTGATCATTTCTAGCAGTGAAAATGATCATTCCAGTTTCATCACCAACCAAGCATTCAGCTAATCGCATCTGGCGGCTTTGATTTCCCCTTGGCACTACCATTTTTGTATTAACCACCTTCACTGTAAGATTTAGGCCGGTAGCCATTGGTCTAAGCTGATCAACCTTAGTGAAAACTGGCTGCTGCTTCTTTGGTTCACCCATTTTTAATTTTATACCTAACAAAAACTCAAAAAGATCAAATTTTTACGCATACCCAATCAAGAAATTGAAAAATTGACTCAAATACATTCAAAAAATACAACAGATCAAAGAAAAACCAAATCTTGGTCAATAAACCACCGCAGAAAGCTGCCGAAAAAACAGAAAAAGTGCAAAGAAATTTATTATTTTGAAGAAATAATAGAAGAGATTTGAGTTTTGGTTTACCTGAATTGCAGAGGAAATTGAGATCTGAGTATTCTTCTGGAGATTCAGAATGGAAGTAGTCAGGCTTGGGACTTTGGTTTTGACGAGAGGACTAAACGAGAGGACTAAATATCAGTTTGCTCCCGGGAAATTGTTGAAAATTTCTAATATGCCCCCTAAGAAAATAGTGTTCTACAATTAGTCCTCAGCAAATAGTTTTAAGGGAACATAAAAACAACTAGGTGTTATAANTTTTATAGGCATAAAAAGTAAAGATGATTGACATAAAATAGGAAATTTAATCTTTCAACTATTCACAATATGGGCATCCAATATAGTATCCAATGTAGCATCTAATGTAGTATCCAATGTAAAAATTATTCATAACACTCCCCCTTGGATGTCCATGTAAGATAATATGTGTCACGACCCTAATTCACCAATCGTGAACACGTCATGACGGCACCTAGTCACAATGATTAGGTAAGCCTGACAGTACGGAAGTAACAGCCAATACGGAAATATTTAAGTCAAAAATTAAATAATTTCAGGAAGTATACAACTTGCCACTTGGTACATACACTTTGACTCTACAAATTCTGAAACAGAAATCCCAAAACCCGCAATCTCACGGGAACCACAGGCTAATAGAAAGTAATACACTGCTCTAACTCCGGAATTTTTACACAACCGAAAGAAAGGAAAATCATATACTACAGCTGGAATAAGATAGAGACTCCTGGTCTGCGGACGTGACAGATATACCTCAAGTCTCCGAATGTATCGCCTAGATCACTGATAATGTGCCAGACCGTAAGTACCTGGATCTGCACATGAAAAACATGCGCAGAAGAGGCATGAGTACACTACAGCGGTACTCAGTAAGTGTCAAGCCTAACCTCTATTGGGTAGTGACGAGGAAGGTCAGGGCCCTACTGAGAAAAATAAAATAATCAGTATGATAATGAGGAGACAATA